>JASPKP010000456.1:0-7500 GCA_030674155.1 Stramonita haemastoma | reverse complement strand
CCTGGCGTCCTCGGATCTGCTTCTCGTGTCCATCTGCATCCCTGTCAAGGTGAGTGAGCGAGGTTTTTTGTTTGTTTGTTTTATTTTTATTTATTTTATTTTTATTTTTTTTATATTTATATTTCATTTCTATTTTATTTATTTTTTATTTGATTTTTATTTACATTTATTTTATTTTTATTTATTTTTATTTTAGTCTATTCTTTTATAATTATCGAGGATAATGGGATAAGCACTTTTGTGTGTGTGTGTTTTTTTTTTACATCCAATCCCCGTGTTTATGCAAGTTTTGTCAATGTCATCTGTTCCCACCGGGCACACGATGGCCTACTCTTACGAAAAGCGGAACAGGATTTAACGTGTGTGCAAGATGTTCTGCGTGCATTCGTTCGCACACGGGGGCTTCGGTTTATAAAGTCTCATCCGAAGGACTTTTAGGGAGAGTGGGGTCCGCACTAATGTTAACTCCAGGAGAAAAATCTCCTCGACCGGAATCGAACTCGGGTCGTCAAATTGCCAGCGCAATGTTCTGACCACTAGGCTATCCATCCCCCTGGGTTGGGGCTTGTGTGTGAGGGGTGGTGTTGGGTGATTATTATTATTAGGCTCTTCGGTGGGTGGGGTGGGGGGGGGAGTTCTGAGGTGGATTTTTTTTTTCTAAGAACGAAGTTGTTATTTGCTTCTTTTTTTTTTTATCCCTCTGCTACTTTTTTTTTTTCTCGGTGATAATTATACTTCCTTGCTACTGTATTCTTCTTGAATTGTTTACACGGGGGGGGGGGGGGGGGGGGGGGGGGGGGGCAGGGGGCGGGGGGGGGGTACTTTGTTTTGTTTGTTTTTTTTACCTCGGTGGTCTTTTTTTCTTTTTTTGTCCGTTTGCTCGAAGGTTTATCTGTCTGTGTTTGTTTTGGTTTGCTTTTGTTTTTTTCTTTTCCTGCTGTCTTGTATGGTCTGCTTGTGTGGTCGAAATTTTTGTAAAATGATCGTCCTGCTTACTGAATTCAAAGTCATGCTGATGAATATGCAGGAATGGACACATACACTCGCTTATAAACCGATATACTCACACGCACGCACGCACGCACGCACGGGCGCGCACACACATACACACGCACGCGGTGCGCAATCGCGCATACACACGCTCTCTCTCTCTCTCTCTCTCTCTCTCTCTCTCTCTCTCTCTCTCTCTCTCTCTCTCTCTCTCTCTCTCTCTCTCTCTCTCTCTCTCTCTCTCTCTCTCTCTCTCTCTCACACACACACACACACACACACATACACACACACGCCTGCGCACACGCACGCAAACAATCACGCACACACAGGCATGCACGCGCACACGCGCGCGCGCGCGTGCGCGGACGGGATAGCCTGGTGGTTAGAATGATGCGCTCCAGATCTGCTGACCCGGGTTCGAATCTCGTTCAAGATGAATTTTCCTCTCAAGTTAACATCAGTGCCGACTCCACTCCCCCAAAAGTCCTTCGGATAAACCGAGGTCCCGTGTGCAAACGCATGCAAAACATCTTGCGCATACGTTAAAACCCGTTCGGCTTTTCGGAGAGTAGGCCATTGTGCGCCGGTGGGAACAGATAAGATTTACAAAATTGCATACATACAGGGACTGGATGTAAAAAGGTACACGAGTGCTTATTCTATTATCCTCGAAATAAAAGAATAAAAAGAAAGAAAAGAAAAAAACACATTTGCTCTCTTAGATAACAAAAATTGACAAAACTACATACACTCGGGGACTTGATGTAAAAATTGTTTATGACTGCGTATTCCATTACCCTCGAAATAAAAGAATTTAAAAAGTTAATAACACACACACACACACACACACACACACACACACACACACACACACACACACACACACACACACACACACACACACACACACAGCGCGCGCGTGCGCTGACGGGCACTTGCATGCACCCTGATTTTTTTCTCTCTTTTTCCAACTCCCTCATGTTCAGACATTGTTCTTCAGCAACAGAGAAAATGGATGGGTTTGCAGACAAGAGAGGCTAAAAAAGAGATTTCTGAACAGACACAAAGCAAACTAAGCAAAGACAAGCAGCCCAGTCAATCGTGAGGTTTATAGCCCTGCCGACTTCGCAGACAATACCAGGACTGTCACCTCGCTGGGAATCAACAAACCCGCCCTACCCTATCCCCTAGATATCACTATAGAAACCAGAAGTTTCTAAAGGTAAAGGTGCAGTGTCCCGTAACCTTTGTGGTCGTAGGGGAGCGAGGTGTCAGAGACCTCAGCTTCTTTAAAGGCCAGCATGTTAAGGGTGGCGCCCATCTCCTCTCCCTCGCTGCTTTACCTTCCCTGACCCTAAAGAGGGCAGGTACCCATTTACGACTGAGTGAACTGAGGGACTGTACTAAATAAAGCCAAGGCGCGCAAACGGTCACCCGTTCAACTGGTAACCACGGTCGACGCTGCTTAACTTTGACTTGGGGAAAGCGAGCGCTCTGACCACTGGAGCTACCCCGTCCTCACCAGTAACTAACAGTATCAAGATTGAAACCAACTCTTCGTCAGTCGTCCAATATCTCATCGCCCCCACCTGCCATAAAACTCACACATCATGGTAATCGCCATGTGACACAAAGATAGGCACAGAGAGAGGTAGATATCTTCTTTCTTCTTTCTTCTTTTATGTCGAGGATAATGGGATAAGCAGTCTTGTGCTTTTTTACATCCAGTCCCCGTGTGTATGCAGTTTTGTCAATTTTGCCACCTGTTCCCACCGGCACACGATGGCCTACTCTTACGAAAACCGGAACAGGATTTAACGTGTGCGCAAGATGTTTTGCGTGCCTTCACACACGGGGCCTCGGTTTATAGTCTCATCCGAAGGATTTGGGGGGAGAGTGGAGTCAGCACTGATGTTAACTCCAGGAGAAAAATCTCCTCGAACGGGAATCGAACCCGGGTCGTCAAATTGCCAGCGCAATGTTCTGACCACTAGGCTATCCCGTCCCCCTGAGACAATGTAGAGAGACAGACTGAACAACTCGTTCTAAATCGTTTCCCCTTTCTTTTTCCCCTCACTCCACGATCAAAGACAACGACCCACAAACAGCAGCACCCTGAGCAGCCTGAGTTATGCTGCCACAGATGGAGTGATGGAGAGTGGCCACAGGGTGAACGGGTGTGACTGAACACACAGTCTGCTGCTGCCCCATCAATCACTGCCCTTGTTTCTGGTTTTGTTCAGGGCTAAGCCAGAAAAAGACACAGGAGAGGGATGGGGGGTAAGACATGACCCCCCCACACACACACACACACACACAGGCAACAGCACACATCTGCGGCAGAGTCCCAGCTATGCGTCACTGTAATGAGCGGTGTGACTCCAGTGCAGCGTGGGTAACGCAGCCAGCAGGGGCCGGCATTTGACAGGAACCACAACTCCTGCTCTCATCAGCAGCTGGCTTGGGGAGAGCGACACCTGCTGTTAGCTGGAGGAAAATGGACACCACCATCCCCACCCCCTTCCCTCCACCCCCACCCACCCTTCCACCCACCCCCTAGCCATCAATATAGACACCAGAAGTGTCTGCCCAGTTTTTGATGGTACAGTAACCAGGAAGTGGGCATAGCGGTTTGTTTTTTTTAATGGAGTGTTTCACTGGTCTGTGGGTCAGTTATGTTTCTAAAGCAGCTTACCCCAGGGCTGTGAGGCCATGTGGATTGGAATTTTTTTTTTAAAAGAGGGTATACTCTAAAACAATTTTCGAGCATGAGAGATGCACGTAAAAAAAAAAAAGCAGAAAGCATTTTGAACTAGTTTAGAAGTTAGGGGGACGAGGTTTAGGTAACGGATAAACAGGAACAACAGGAAGCATACGGAATGGAAGTATACGGAATGGAAGTATTCGGAATGGAAGTATATGGGATGGAAGTATACGGAATTGAAGTATACGAAATGGACGTATACGGAATGGAAGTATACGGATTAAAAGTATACGGGATGGAAGTATACGGAATGGAAGAATACGGAATGGAAGTATACGAAATGGAATATACAGAATGGAAGTTACGGAACGGAAGTATACGGAATGGAAGTATACGGAATGGAAGAATACGGAATGGAATATACAGAATGGAAGTTACGGAACGGAAGTATACGAAATGGAAGTATACGAAATGGAAGTATACGGAATGGAAGTATACGAAATGGAATATACAGAATGGAAGTTACGGAACGGATAGTATACGGAATGGAAGTATACGAAATGGAAGTATACGGAATGGAAGTATACGAAATGGAATATACAGAATGGAAGTTACGGAATGGAAGTATACGGAATGGAAGTTACGGAACGGAAGTATACGGAATGGAAGTATACGAAATGGAAGAATACGGAACGGAAGTATACGGAATGGAAGTATACGGAATGGAAGTATACGGAATGGACGTATACGGAATGGACGTTATACGGAATGGAAGTATACGAAATGGAAGTATACGAAATGGAAGTATACGAAATGAGAATTTCTTTCCTTTGTGGTTTTGATACCTTCCAATTTTTCATGACGGTTTATCGCTATCGAGAAATAATAGCTCATATCAGAAACGATTGCTACTGCCATTTTTTTCCGAGGATACTGAATATTATTTGTGCGTCTGTGTCTGTGTGTGTCTGTGTCTGTGTCTGTGTCTGTCTGTGTGCACAAGTCTGAATTATAGTTCAAGACAACACGGCAGTTTTGACAAGAGCTGGAGATTGGTTGCAGCTGCTGTAGCAATTGCAGGCTATCAGCTATGTGGGCAGTCAGGAATATTTTGTAATTTGTATTTTGTACCACTTTATGTCACAGCAGATTTCTCTGCGTGAAATTCTGGCTGCTCTCCCGGGGAGAGCGCAGCGCCACAAGTGCAGTGCCTACCCATTTTTTTTTCTTTTTTCCTGCATGCATCTGTATTTGTTTCCCTATCAGAGTGGCTTTTTTCTACAGAATTTTGCCAGGATCAACCCCCTTGTTGCCGTGGGTTCTTTTACGTGCGCTAAATAGTGATGTGTAACACATGGGACCTCGGTTTATCGTCTCATTCGAAAGACTAGCGCCCAGATCACCCCTCAGGGTCTAATGGATGAGGGAAAAGTGTCCATTAGACAATAGAGTTTGATCTCTGGCTATACTGCCACTGGGTATGGATGAAAGTCCTCATCACAGCTCAAAGCAACATGTTTAGATGAATAGTTGGTGGTCCTCTTTCCTATTCAGTTTTCTTAGTTGACTTCAAAAGAAACAGTTTACCAACTAGTTGACTGGCAATTCGGAAAACAAAAACTAATCACCCAGTGACAGAAACTGAATTGCATACAGTAGTAGAGGGTTCAGTCTTTTGGAGGACTAGTTAAGTGGTTCCATACTATAGGTTTCGTTACAGTATTAATTACCTTTTTAAAGATGACATTAAAGTACTTTCATACTATAAGTTTCAATCCAACATTAATTGGCTTTATGAAGAACAGTACAGTGCTTTCATACTGTAGGTTTCTGTACATCATTAATTCCTAATGAAGACATTAAAGTGCTTCCATACTATACTACAAGTTTCTGTACAGTTCTAATTCATTATGAAGAACGGTAAAGTGCTTCCATACTATAAGTTTTTTGCAAAATATTAAATTAGCTATGTGCTCATCCCAACCCACCCAGCCCCCTGCCCCCCCCCCCTCCCCCCCCCCCCTCCATAAACACACTCACTCGCTCATATACACTTTCCCGTCTGATATCACTATTTAGTGGAAGGACGTTAAATTGAAGAACTAACTATCCATCTTCAGTGTCAGAAAAAGACCCAACTTAACACACACAAGAAAACTTTGAAAGAAAATGAAGGGGTCGTCAGAGTTCACTATGACGTCACCCGTGAGGCAAGAATATGGCTGTGATGACGTTAGCAGATGTCAGCATGACGTAAACCCAGCATCGTCACGTCATCAGAACGTCAGCAGGGGGACCGGAAACACAAGATTCTCAACCAATCAGCGGACAGCATACGGAAGACGGCGCTATATTGTATCATTGTGAACACAAAAAAAGACTCCCCAAAGTGCTGGACTGGTAGTGCGTGCAAGAATTGTGTAAGCTCTTCCCATAAGTTGCTTGACTGTGGTTTTTCCGGGGGTTTTCTGTCCTGCAGGGTTTGGCTCGGGATTGTGCGTGTGCTTCTTTAATTGTGGTGTGTGGACAATTTTTTTAATATATAAAATACCAGTTTTGATGTTGAGTTTTAGGGAAAGATGGTTGTTTTCTTTTAAGATATTGACAGGTTTTCATCAGTATTTCCATCAGAGATGGCGTTTGCTACATGCACGATTCTTTTAAAGAGTAATTGTTACAATTTTAAAGAAATGTTAAAGGGTACTTTTTAAACAACCAGGATATTTGTACAGTAAAGAGACAAGCTGTGAACAAAATTTGATGATTAAAGCGAGGACACTGACTGGTATTTTCAGAGGGAGTGAGGGGAACGGGTAAGATTGATAGTTGAGAACGATAAAACACCGTTGCATCGGGTTGGGGGGGGGGGGCGTGTGCGTGTATGTGTGCGTGCGTGCGTGCGTTTTTGTTTAGGAATTATTTTATCCTTTTCCAAAATAACTAACGTCAAAACCATCGTGTATCCCAAACTGGTAACAAACAAGCAAAACAAAACAAAAAGATACAAACCCTCCCGTAATACGAAGCGTTGATATGGATGGCTGGGCAATAAATAGCATGAACCCTAGTAACATTGTCCAGACTCGTCCACATTGACAGAAAACAGCTTTGTGAAAAAAAAACAAAAAAAAACTGTTCCTGTTGTCCCCTCATTGATCACACACAACCTCGCCACCAGACTCTGGATCCAATCGATGACCCAGCGGGGCAAGGCACGCACCCAGCCTCCTCCACCCTGCACAAAACGGATAACCAGACCTTCCAGTATGGGGACACCCCCCAGTGCATCTGCCTGAGTACCAGGGTGACATCAGGATGATGCGGTTACTGGCCAGGTCTGGTAGATGATGATGATGCAGTCCTCGTGATCTGATTAGCTGGATAAAGTCACGAGGGCAGATTCATCTCGCCCTAAGGCCCCGGTTCCTGTTCATGACATGCAGGAATCTGATGGGTTTGTTTGTTGTTGTTTTTTTGGGGGGGCAACTTTAAGTTCACATTTTGTCAGATTTTTTTGTTTTCCATCAGTGATGGCTGATGGTTTGAACTTGATTGACTGGTCCATGTGCAATCGGTGGATCGATGATCTTGAGGTAATGCACCCGTAGGGAAAACGACAGATCGCAGACTTTTTCCTGTCTGAACCTTTCATTAGGCCATAATTATGCGGCTGTCGGATGTGTTTGTGAAAAAAATAATAACATGTCTTTTCAGCTCCTCTCGTGGTCCGTACAGCTTGGTTTGTAGGGTTATATCCGTTAGCCACACAATCTTCCTCAGGTTAGATTCAGATGGGGCTCGAA
>JASPKP010004564.1:0-5000 GCA_030674155.1 Stramonita haemastoma | reverse complement strand
GATAACAGAATAAGCAATCATGTGCTTTTTTTCATCCGGTCCCCGTGTGTATGCAGTTTTGTAAATCTTGTCATCTGTTCCCACCGGCACACGATGGCCTACTCTTACGAAAAGCGGAACAGGATTTAACGTGTGCGCAAGATGTTCTGCGTGCGTTCGCACACGGCGCCTCGGTTTAAAGTCTCATCCGAAGGACTTTGGGGAGAGTGGAGTCAGTACTGATGTTAACTCCAGGAGAAAAATCTCCTCGACCGGAATCGAACCCGGGTCTTCAAATTGCCAGCGCAATGTTCTGACCACTAGGCTATCCGTCCCCCTAGATAGATAGATAGATAGATAGATAGATAGATAGATAGATAGATAGATAGATAGATAGATAGATAGATAGATAGATAGATAGATAGATAGATAGATAGATAGATAGATAGATAGGCAGGCAGGCAGGCAGGCAGGCAGGCAGGCAGGCAGGCAGGCAGATAGATAGATAGATTTCGAGGATAATGGAATAAGCACTCGTGTGCTTTTTTAACATCTAGTCCCCTTGTGTGTGCAATTTTGTCAATTTTGTCATACTTTCCCACTACTAGCACACAACGGCCTACTCTTTCGAAAAGCGGAATGGGTTTTAAAGTGTGCGCAAGATATTTTGCGAGCATTCGCACACGGGACATCGGTTTATAGTCTCATCCGGAGGACTTTGGGGGGGGATTGGAGTTGGAACTGAATCAGTACTCGTGTTTTTGTTTTTACATCTAGTCCTTGCCCTTATCAAGGGCTATAATTATCAAAATGTTGTCATAAACACCAAAAAAAACAACAAACAACAAACCATAATAGTAATTCAGTTACAAACTAGCAAAGAAAACTGAGGGGGGAGGGTAGGGGGCAGCACCTCAGACTTCAAGCGTGGAAGGAGAGCATTGTTATCTTTTAAGTCTTTCTGGACTGGCCAAGTTCTGTCCTACAGGGAACAGCACAAGGAAGGGAGACGAAGAGGCAGACAGAGAAAAACGATGGGAAGACAACATCAGAGAGTGGACGGGACCTTGTGTGGAGCGACCTGCTACGGAAGGCAAGAGAACCATGAGGAGTGGAGGAAGCTGGTTGCAAAATCTTCAGTGGTGCCCCCCACAGTCCGCGTGAGAACGGGACAGGTGAAGGTGAGGGAAGATGGGGGGGGGGTTTAGGGGAGGGGCAGGAGAATGAACCAAGAAGGCAGAACGCAGACAAGATGGAGGTGACAGGAGGAAAAGCTACAAAAGGCAGAATACAGCGTTAAAATTGACCAAATTTATAATCATTTATTTTTTCATTTATTTTATTTATTGTTTTATATAGAGGATAATGGAATAAGCACAAATTAATGTGCTTTTTTTTTACATCCAGTCACCTCTCATCATGAGTCACGTTGCATGATATTGATATAACGGTGGACTACATTTCTATTTCTGTCACGTGCATGTGTTGTTATTTGTTGTTGTTGTTGTTGTAATGCAAACTATAGACGTTACAGTCACTTTTGTTTTACGATAACCTTCCATTGCCTAAGAGGGGTCAAAGGCGAATTAAACCTTGATTCATAGATCTTGAATCTTGATACCTATAAGTCTTCACAGTTACTTATGATTTCGTATTTCTCCGTGTTTCTTTGTCTGTCTGTCTGTCTGTCTGTCTGTCTGTCTCTCTCTCTCTCTCTCTGTCTCTCTGTCTGTCTCTCTCTCTCTGTGTCTGTCTGTCTGTTCTCTCTCTCTCTCTCTCTCTCTCTCTCTCTCTCTCTCTCTCTCTCTCTCTCTCTCTCTCTCTCTCTCTCTCTCTCTCTCTCTCTCTCTCCTTCTCTCTCCCTACCTGATGAAACACCTGCACAGTCGTGTAGCAACAACCCAGAGACAGCTGCCTGCCTGGGCTTCATGCACTCAAAGGGACTGACTGACTCTCCACAGACCCAGGGGGCTAGCAGACCTCATGACCAGGGTACCTACCAACCACCATCCAACATCTCACCTATCACACACACACACATTTACACATACATATGTATACACACACACACACACACACACACACACACACACACACACACACACACACACACACATATATATATATATATATAGATATAGATATATATATATATAGATATAGATATATAGATATATAGATATATACATACTCACATTATATACATACATACATACATACATACATACATACATACATACATACATACATACATACATACATACATACATACATACATACATACATACACACACATACACACTCAAACACACTCATACACATACATGCATACATGCACAAACACTCATATACATACACATTCATACACACACAAACACAAACACCCTGTATGTAAGACTTGTAGAACAAAGAAAGAATCTTTTTGTCAACAAAAAGTGAGTTAAGCTTCCTCAGAAAATACACACGTCGATGCCCCTTTTTGACAGTAGCGTCAGTGTTAGCGCCCCAATTTAACTTGTGGTCAAAAACAGTTCCCAGATATTTGTATTTCAAAACGTGTTCAACTTCTTCATTATGGATCAGGGTATTCAAACATGGTTCATACGCATGGTAAAGAATTCACAGCTTGAAGACAAAAGTCACCTGCGAATTTTCTGTAGAAAATGCCACTCTTAAAGCAGGCTAGGCAACAGACGGGGAGTAGGGAAGGAGTGGATAGGTAAGGGGAGGGAGGAGGGATAGGTCATTAGGGGGTAGTGGGTTAGAGAAAGGGGTAGCTAAGGGCGTAAGGAGCCGCCGCTGTGGTCTAGTGGTTAGGGCGTTGGACTCGTAATCTAAAGGTTGCGGGTTCGATCCCAGCTTACGGCTATGGCGTTGTGCCCTTGGAAAAGGCACTTACCGGCTATTTTCTCACCCCACCCAGGTGTAAAAGGGGTACCAAACCTTGTGTTGGGGGTTAACCCTGCGATAGACTGGCGTCCTATCCATGGGGGAGTCTATGACTCTGTCGCTTAACGCCACAGAAACCGGGATAAGCGCCGGCCTGATGAGCCTTAGGCTCGGGACAGACTTTAACTTTTTTAACTAAGGGCGTAAGGGGGGTGTGGATAGGTGAAGGGAGGGGTAGATAAGCAGAGGGGGACTGAATAGGTAAGCTTGGGGGAATGGGGGGTAGGGAGGGTATGGAGATGAGGGGGTAGGTAGGATCAGTCATGGAGGAGGAGAGAGGATAGGTAAAAGGAGGTTATAAGTGAGGAAGGAGCAGCAGCCAATAACCCCTAGTAAGCACAGGGCTTTAATTCATCTCTCACAGGGAAATCAGTTCTCATTATCTTTGTGCCTGTCTGTGCGGCTGTTTTGTTATCTATCTATCTATCCATCCCTTAATCTGGCGACCGTGGGGGCACCCCTGAAGACTTGACAACCAGTTCCCTTCATTCCTCCCTCTGTTCTGGCTTTCTCAAAATTTTGTCGAGTTCAATTCAAGGCCTGTCCATTCACTGATGTTGTCCTCCCATCTTTTCCTTGGTCTGCCTCTTTATCTTCCTCCCTGGACAGTGCCTTGCAGCATTGTTTTTGCTAGTGCTTTTGATATTGTGACATTCCTGCCCATTTAAGTTTACGCTTCTTTACGATTGATAGAGGGTTTTCGTAGGGACCAATATTTTTTTGGATTCTGTTGTGCATATCTTCGTTGCTTATGTGGTCTCTGTAGGATAATTATGTCAAGCAGTCTCTGGAAGCATCTCATCTCGCCCGCCTGTACTCTTCTCTCCAAATCTGCAGTCAGGGTCCACGATTCACATGCATACAGGAATATGGATATGACAAGGGAGCGCATTAGTCTGATCTTGGAGTTGAGTGAGATATTTTTATCTTTCCAGATGTTAGTTATAAGAGTGGTATTTTATACAGCAATTTACAAGTGGCAATGTTCTTCAAACTGTGAATTCTTTTACGTGCATATCCACTTTGTTTACGTGTTATTTGCAAATACACTATGTTTGCAAGATAAAGTTTTGATTCTATTTTATCTTTTAAGTGTTTTTAATTAGGAGAAGGGGGGGCAGAAGAAGGGAGGGAGGGAGGGGGTCAGTTAGGGTGAAGAGGGGTAGAATAGGGATGGTAACTAAGTTATTTATTTTAGTTAGTTTATTTATTCTTTTATATTGAGGATAATGGAATAAGAACTCATGTGGGTTTGTTTGTTTTACATCCAGCCCCCGTGTGTATGCAGTTTTTATCATTCTTGTCATCTGTTTCCATCTGTCATTAAGTCAGGGGGAAGAGAGGTCAGGGGATGGAGAGGGTAAGTTTTAGGGAGGGAGGAGGTGAAAAGATATGGGGACAAAGATGTAGGTTATAGAGGATGATGGCATAGGTTATCTATTTATTTATTAATTCTTTTATATCATAAAATAAGCACTCTTAGGTTGCAGAGGGGAAGTAGATTAGGGGGAGGAGGGGTAGATTTGGGGGTAGGTTGGGGGAAGCAGGGGGTAGAATAGGGGAGGGGAGGGCAAGTGTAGATTAGCTGACTCCATTCCCCCAAAAGTCCTTCCCATGAGACTATAGATTCGAGGTACCGTGTGTGAACGCACCTTAGGAGAAGGATGACATTTGTCATGGTCTGTGATAAGTGGACCATATGTCTTTAAGTATCAAATCAAGTGAGAAACAGATGGCCAATAAGTATAGTGTTTCCCATGCTGAGTAGTGTAGAGAAGGGCTCAAAGTGTGTGTATGCCAAGAGGATTTTTGTCACTCTCATTTGCACGTTTTGCCTAATATCCTTGCATTAACTGCTGGACTATAAGCAAGAAGTGCAGGGGAGAAAAAAAAAAAACACCAAAAAACAAACCGGTCACATACACAAAATTTCACTGTCGGTCAAACCTCGGAGCTCTAACCGAATACAAAAACACACACACAAAAAGGAAAAACACACAATAAAAACAAAAGTCAAAAACCTTGTTTCAGTCAGTTGCAGACAATAAGCTTTATTGTTCCTTTCCGTGTGG
>JASPKP010004563.1:15000-17412 GCA_030674155.1 Stramonita haemastoma | reverse complement strand
TCTCCTCTTCTCCTCCTCCTCTCTCTCCTCCTCCCTGTATGTCTTGTATTGTGCTGTCTGTATGTATTCTAATAGTTTTGTCTGTCTATTTATTTATTTTTTTATTTTTTTATTCTTTAATATCGAGAATAAGGGGATATAAAAAAACTCTTCTGCTTTTACACCAGTCCCCGAATGTCTGCAGTTTTTGAAATGAGATCTTTTTCCACCGGCACACGATGGCCTACTCCTACGAAAAGCGGAACAGGATGTAACGTGTGCGCAAGATGTTCTGCACACGGGGCCTCAGTTTATAGTCTCATCCGAGGGACTTTTGGAGAGAGTGAAGTCAGCACTGATGTTAACTCCAGGAGAAAAATCTCCTCGACCGAATCGAACTCGGGTCGTCAAATTGCCAGCGCAATGTTCTGACCACTACGCTGGCAATGTGACAACCCGGGTTCGATTTTCGGGTTCGGTTGTTGTGTGTGTGTATAATTATGTGTTTATGTGTCTGTCTGTATCTGTGTGTTCTGTCTGTGTGTGTGTTTGTGTGTGGTGTGTGTGTGGTGTGTGTGTGTGTGTGTGTGAGTGTGTGTTGTGTTTTGTGTGTGTGGGTGTGTTTGTGTGTGTGTGTGAGAGAGAGAGAGAGATATGGGGGGGTGGAGGGAGTGAGGGAGAGACAAAGCAGTAGATTTTCTTTGTGATTTATGGGACAAAACAAAGTAAGAGGTGGCCTCTGCGTTCACTACAATAGATTTTTTTTTTTGCTCTTTTTTTTTCTCGATTCTTTTGCCCTTGTGTTCGTTTGTGTTCCTTATTATTTTTGTATTTTATACTTTCTTTTATTTTGATTTACGAGTGTTCTATTTTACTCTTATCATTATTTCAGAGTTTTTGTTGGATTTCTTTTTTTGTCTTATTTTATTTTCCTATCTCTCGGATGAGACTATAAACCGAGGCCCGTGTGCCAACACACGCAGAACATCTTGCGCACGCGTTAAAACCCCGTCCCGCCTTTCATAAGAGCAGGCCATTGTGTGCCGGTAGGAGCGGATGACAATTTTTTTTTAAACAGCATGCACACTGGTGTCGTGTTTAGACACCATTCCTGAGGAAAATTCGTGGAGTTGAGTCCCCAGGGCGGTTCGGGGCTGTATGTGGCAACGTTCTGGCGGCTCCTGCGACGGTACTGGAACCATTCGTATCGGTCATTGCCTTTCCAATGGATCATTCTGGTGGCGTGGAGAGGAGGGGAGTCTGTTGCATGGGTAACAGCTTGCCTTCCATACTTACTTACCCTGGCTTTACGCTCTAAAGACTAGGCGCAACTCCATAGTCTTCCAAGACTGATGAGTGCCTACTACTACTACTTCTACTGTAACTACTGCTACTTCTACTTACTACTACTACTACACTACTACTACTACTACTACTACTACTACTACTACTACTACTACTAACTAACATACTACTACTACTACTACTACTACTGCTACTACTACTACTACTACCACCACCACCACCACCACCACCACTACTACTACTACTACTACTACTATACTACTACTACTACTACTACTACTACTACTACTACTACTACTACTACTACTACTACTACTACCACTACTACTACTACACTACTACTACTACTACTACTACTACTACTACTACTACTACTACTACTGCTGCTGCTGCTGCTGCTGCTACTACTACTGCTGCTGCTGCTACTACTTCTACTACTACTTCTACTACTACTACTACTACTACTACTACTACTACTACTACTACTACGCTACTGCTACTGCTACTACTACTACTACTACTACTACTACTACTACTGCTGCTGCGCTGCTGCTGCTGCTGCTACTACTACACTACTACTACTACTACTACTACTACTACTACTACTACTACTACTACTACTTCTACTACTACTACTGCTACTACTACTACTACTACTACTGCTAACTACTACTACTACTACTACTACTGCTGCTGCTGCTACTACTACTACTGCTACTACTACTGCTACTGCTACTACTACTGCTGCTGCTGCTGCTGCTGCTACTACTACTACTACTACTACTACTGCTGCTACTACTTCTACTACTACTACTACTACTTCTACTACTACTACTACTACTTCTTCTACTACTAACTACTACTACTACTAACTACTACTACACTACATTGCTACTGTTACTACTGTTTATTACTACCACTACTTCTTTCTACTTCTACTTCTACTACTACTTCTACTACTACCACTTCTACTTCTACTACTGCTACTTCTACTACTACTACTACTATGCTACTACTACTACTACTACTACTACTACTACTACTACTACTACTACTACTACTACTACTACTACTACTACTACTATCTGAGATACAAGTTGTACTCTGTTTAGGGGGGGGGGGGGGGGG
>JASPKP010004563.1:5000-10000 GCA_030674155.1 Stramonita haemastoma | reverse complement strand
CTCCTCCCCCCGGGGGGGGGGTTTTTTTTCCCCCCCTTTTTTTCCCCCCCCCCCCTTCCCTCCCTTTTTTTTCCCCCCCCCCCCCCCCCCCTTTTTGGGGGGAAACCCACCCCCCCCCCTTTAAAATCTCTTTCTCCCCCTTTTTTTTCGTTTTCCCCCCCTTTTTTCACCCTTTTCTTTTTTAGCCCCTTTTTTTTCCCCCTTTTTTTCCCCCGTTTTCCCTTTCCCCCCCTGTTTATTTTACCCCTCTTTCTTCCCTTTTTTCTTTTCTTTTTCTTCCCCCCCTTTTCATTTTTCCTTTTTCCCTCCTTTTTTCCCCCCCCTTTTCCCCCCTTCCCCCGTTTTACCCCCCCTTTTTTCTTTTCCCGTTTTTTCCCCCCCTTTTTCCCCCCCCCTTTTTTTTTCCCCTTTTTCTTTTTTTTTTTTTTTTTTTTTTTTTTGTTTTTTTTAATTTAAAATTTTCAGCCTTTTTTTTTTAAAGTAAATGATTTTTGGGAAGATACATATTCAATATTGTACTGTTTTTAGTACAAGGCAATGTATCATGGGCAAACCCTTTAATAAAATTTTTTCGAGAAGTAATATTTCATTTTTTTGGGCATCTTTCCTTTTTTGCCCCTGAAAGTGTATTGGGGGCCCTAAGGGCGATGTACATTAAACAATTTCAGGGGCCCAAATGCCCCTCCCCCTTTTCCTTTTCTTTTTTCCCCCTTTTTCCCCCTTTTCTTCTCTTTTCTCTCCCCCCTCTCCCCTCTCCCCTCTCCCCCTCCCCCTCTTCCCCCCTTTTCCTCCCCCCTCTCTTTTTTTGAAAAGTTGTTTTTTCTTTTTTAAAATTTTGGTTTCAATGTTACGATTTCCCTTTGGGACGGGGGGTGGATGAAAAAAAGCCGTTCCCGGTGTGCTTATTCTTTACCATCAATAAAAAGTTTCAAAAGTTTCTAAGTTTCTCTCCAAAGTAATTTGTTTCATTTCACAATCATTCACACTTAGCTGATATGATTATAAGCAATTAAAGGTTAAGAAAATGCAAAGGCGTTCCCATAACCTATGCGGTCGTTAGGAAGGAGATGTCAGAGACCTCAGCTTCTCTAGGGGCCAGCATATTGAGGGTGGCGCCCATCTCCTCTCCCTTGCTGCTTTACCTTCCCTGACCCTAAAGAGGGCAAGCACCCATTGACATTTGGGTCAACTGGGGGATTGTACTGAAGCCAAGGTGCGCAAACGGTCACCCATCTACTTGGTAACCACACTTGATGGTGTTACTTCGTAGATGATATAAGTTAGATACGAGGATACATATAGCAAAAATATGTCTTTTAGGGGCAAGAGTTGCTATGCACGGTTGTGAATTTCATCTGTAAGGTTAAGAACCTATATTATAAATCATGTCTTTGAAAACAGAATTCTTGTGACTGTTCCTACGTAAAAAGTTATAGGAGATTAAATTTTTTTGCGGCTATATTGGATTGTTTCTGTACCAACTATTCAAGAAATTCAGAATTATATGGATTTTTTAGGCTATGTAGATGATGTCCCTTTTAATCTGTGGTGTTACGACAAACATTGATGTTAACATTTATTTCTTGTCTTTTTTTTGTCAAGAACAGTCCTTGGTGTGGGAGACAATTCTTATATTTTAAATCTTTCTGGGAGAAAGAAAAAGGCAGGATAATAGATCAAGCAGGCAAAACATGGACAAGAAGGAGGTAACAGGAAGAAAAGGAACAAGGCATGAAACAAAGAGGGGGATAGAAAAGGGGAATTTCTAGCACAGAATTTCCAGAAGGTGGGGATGATGTTTATACTGACAGACCCTCGGCATCCCCACGGGGGAACAAAATGACATCCTAATTTACAATTTTCGAATTTTCTGTCCAGTTTGTAGTATATAATTCACATTAAGTCTGTTTACCTACTTAACAGAATGTAAAGTCAAACAATTGGTGAACAAATATTCTATAGATGGGGAGTTTTGTGGAATAAACAACTGGGTTTTCTCTGATCTTAGCTTCCAAAAGAGATGACACTGTATATTTATCTACTTATTTGAAGGCTTTCTGTTTCTATGTAGTCCTTTGATTATTTCGGGGATAACAGAATAAGCACTCATGTACTTTTTTTATGATGGATGGCTTGATGAAAAAAAAAAGCAATTGTACTGCTTATTCAGTGTACCATCTGGAAATAAAAGTTTGACTTGACTTGACTTTAACGTCCAGTCTCTGTGTGCCTGTGGTTTTGTACAATTTTGTCATCCGTTCCCACCAGCACACATTGGCCTACACATTAGGTTACCGGTGGAACGGGTTTTCAAAATGCGGGCAAGACGTTCTGTATGCATTCCGACATGGGACCTGGATCTATAGTCTCATCCGAAGGAATGTGAAGGGTAGGGGGGGGGGGGGGGGGGGATAGAATTGGCACTAATGTTAACTCCAGAGGAAAAATCCCCTTTTTATTTTTTTATTTTATTCTTTTATATCGAGTATAATGGAATAAGCACTCTTATGCTTTTTTACATCCAGTCTCCGTGTGTATGCAGTTCTGTAAATGTCATCTGTTCCCTTGAGTGGGTGTGTCAGTAGTGGCTTAAACCTGGGCTCGAACCTGGGCCATCAAGATCGCAAGTGCATTGTGCAACGCTCTAACCACCGAGCTATTCCGCTCTGAAGGCAACATATTTATTTATTTATTTATTTATTCATTTATTTATTCTTGTATATCGAGGATAATGGAATAAGCATTCATGTGCTTTTATTAAATCCAGTCCGTGTGTGTATGCAGTTTTGTAAATGTCATCTGTTCCCACCGGCACACGATAGCCTACTCTTACGAAAAGCGGAACAGGATTTAACGTGTGCGCAAGATGTTGTGCGTGCGTTCGCACACGGGGCCTCGGTTGATAGTCATATGATATAACTATAAGCTATACAATGCCTGTCTGACAACAAAACCCCACTCAGTGATGCTTAACCAGATAAACAGTCAATGCACTAAGAAAGTCCGAGTACTAAGTCCCAAGTACTGAATCCTAAGTACCCATTGTTTGTGTTCATGTTTCTGCATCCTGCTTAACACTGACCCAAATTACCAGATTTTAGAGATGCACATACATTATTCTTTTTCTTTTATATCGAGGATAATGGGATAAGCACTCTTGTGCTTTTTTACATCCAGTCCCCATGTGTATGCAGTTCTGTAAAATGTCATCTGTTCCCACCGGCACAAGATGGCCTACTCTTACGAAAAGCGGAACAGGACTAAATGTATGCGCGAGATGTTCTGCGTGTGTTCGCACACGGAGCCTCGGTTTAAAGTCTCATCCGAGGGACTTTCGGGGAGAGTGGAGTCAGCACTGATGTTAACTCCAGGAGAAAAATCTCCTCGACCGGAATCGAACCCGGGTCTTCAAAATGCGAGCGCAATGTTCTGACCACTAGGCTATCCGTCCTCAGACACGAACAGGGAGACATAGGAAACGATGGGAAGACATCAGAGAGGGGATATGCCTTGGGTGGAGCGACCTGCTACAGAGGGCGGAGGACCGTGGGGAGTGGAGAAAGCTGGTTGCAAAATCTTCAGTTGTGCCCCCACGGTCCACGAGACTACGGGACAGGTGAAGGTGAAGAGATGCATATTTTATCTCGTGCATGCATATACACACCCACAGGGGATCTGGGCACTGGCAAGTCTGCACATCACCTAACCTATAAAATTCTAAAACTCGCCACCTTTTGGCCTCAAGGTACAACTAACTAACCCACTGCAACAAGAGAGTTAGCTCTGACAAAATTATGTACTTGAAAAAGCCACTCTGATCAGAAAACAAAACACACATGCAGACAGATTTTTTTTAATTAACGGGTGGCGCTGCTCTTGCGGCGACACGCGCTCTCCCGGGGAGGAAGCAGCCTGAATTTCACGCAGAGAGATCTGGCGTGGCATAAGATGATGCACAAATTATACAAATAAGATTTCAACCAGCTGCTGGATTCCAACAAATCATTGAAATTAGAAATCAAACATTGAAGCAACTCACTAACCATCATACCAAACTATTAAGGAGATAAAATGCAGCACTTTTGGAAGTGAAAACATAGTAGTAACTGCATCATACGATACAAAAGCTTTATGAATCAACTAACTTCCCTGACTTGAAGCTTTGTCAACACAACACACAGGATGATTTGTCTTCCTGATTTTTACTACGCAGCCTAGCGAATGAATTAAACAAGTGTTTGGAGTTGGGAATGTAGGTTGAGGCTATTTCAAGTGCTCCCAAAAGCCATTATTCAGTCATTCATTCATTCATGACATCTTAAACAATAGACAAAACAACTTCACAGCGCCTCTAAGCAGAGCTAGATGACGAGAAGAAAGCCCTACTTCAATTGGCGCCAGTCTCAGCTGCCCTCTCATTGGTGCAA
Organism: Stramonita haemastoma; assembly: GCA_030674155.1. NCBI lineage: Eukaryota > Metazoa > Mollusca > Gastropoda > Neogastropoda > Muricidae > Stramonita > Stramonita haemastoma. The sequence continues at coordinate 5,573 of JASPKP010004563.1, read as the reverse complement.
ACGGTCACAGCGTGTTCTGATTGGCTGACGACGTCAAGTGCGTGTTGGTTTCCGTTTCCGGTGTCCCGCCACCACCACCAACTCGTGACAAGGGAGGCCAGTGAGTTCTTTGAGAGCTGTGGGCATGCGCGCGAAGCTTTCTGGAGTTTGTTGATGTTGTTATTGTTGTTAATGTGATAAGTATACTGGTGATTGCGTGGTGGCTGGTTGGCTGGCTGGTTGGTTGCATTGGGTGGTTCATTCATTGTGCCATGGCTGTGCTGGTGACGAGGTTTTTGGTGACTCTGTTCGTGGTCTGCCTGTGTAGAGGTCAGTTGGAAAGGATCGAGCATGCAGCCATGTTCTGGGGTTTGGGTCAAGGGTTGGGGTTGGGTTTGGGCTGGGGCTCGGGTTTGGGTTGGGTTGGGGTTTGGGTTGGGTTTGGGGTCGGGTTGGGGTTGGGTTGGGCTGGGATGGGTTGGGTTTGGGTTGGGTTCTGGTTGAGTTGGGGTCGGGTTGGGATTGGGGTTTGGGATGGGATGAGTTTGGGTTAGGATTAGGGTTCAGGTTGGGTTGCGTTGAGGTTGGGTTTGG
>JASPKP010004563.1:0-2500 GCA_030674155.1 Stramonita haemastoma | reverse complement strand
AACAGCACTCTAAGACAAACCTAATCAGTACTGTACTTCATAAAAGGAAAAAGCCTTCCAAACAAATATCCTTTTTTCTTTTGCTTTTTCAGTTTATTTGCAAAAGATTTCTTAAGAATGGGGGCAGGATAGCTAAGTGGTCAAGCCCTCGCTTTCCCCAAGTCAAGTTAAGCAGCGTCGAGCGTGGTTACCAGTTGGATGGGTGACCGTTTGCGCGCCTTGGCTTCAGTACAGTCCCCCCCAGTTCACCCAGCTGTAAAAGGGTACCTGCCCTCTTTAGGGTCAGGGAAGGTAAAGCAGCGAGGGAGAGGAGATAGGCGCCGCCCTCAATATGCTGGCCCTAGAGAAGCTGTGGTCTCTGATGCCTCACTCCCCTACGACCACAAAGGTTATGGGACACCTTTACCTTTACTTTTACCTTCACTCACTCACTCACTCAGTCCCATGTCCCAAAGGACGTAGGGGGGACATGAGAGAAGACGCAACGGAGATCTTTTTCCATGCTTCACGATCCTGTGTGGCTAGTAGGAGGCGTTGCAGGGGTTGGGCAGTCCAGTCTTTGATGTTGTCAACCCATGATTTCTTTTGGCGGCCTCTTCTTCTCTTGCCCTCGACTGTTCCTTGCAAGATGGTTTTTGCTAGGGTGTTGTGTCTTGTGGTGTGACCAAACCACATCAGCTTTCTCCTCTTTATGGTGGAGAGCAAAGGCTCTTGGGGGCCCACAAGCTTTTTGATTTCTTCTTTCACATAGTTATTGGTCTTGTGTTCTTTGTATGATATTTTGAGGAGTCTTCTGTGGCACTTGTTCTCGAATGCTTGGATTCTTCTCTCTAACTCTGCTGTCAGAGTCCATGATTCACAGCCATATAGGAGGATAGATATCACGAGGGATTTGTAGAGGTGGTATTTGGTGCAGAAGCTGATGTTGTTGCTTCTGATGATCCTCTGGAGTCTGACTAGAGCAGATGTTGCTGTTGCAATGCGAGCTTTCACCTCATTGTTTGATGTGCCATCTTTTGTTAGGATGGAGCCTAAGTATTTGAATTGGCTCACCTCTTCCAATATTTCTCCATTCATCTTTATTTCCGTGCTGTCATTACTCGCGCTGTTGACCATGATCTTCGATTTCTCTGTACTGACCTCCATGCCGTATGCGCTCGCTCGATCTGTTAGACTGTCTGTGAGGATTTGCAGTTCTTGTTTGCTGCTGCCCTTTTACCTTACCTTTCTTAAGAAAAAAAAAACAGAAAGAAATGGCGAAAAAATATATTAAAACTAGATAGAAAAAATTGAAGTTTTTTTTTGTAAAGTATGACCTATGAACAATAGCTGATCCACAGAAAAGTGGACAGACAGAGAGATGGACAGACAGACAGACAGACAGACAGACAGACAGACAGGCAGACAGACAGACAGACAGACAGACAGACAGACAGATAGACAGACAGATAGGCAGACTGGTTAACTAACTGACTAAAAACAAAACAGCCAAATATTGTCTGGCAATATACTAGCTTTTTTCGGTAGGTCATTTTCTTTAAGGATATTGTGAGGGTAACGAGATTCCATTAACGTAACAATGGTAATTAGAAAACTTAGAAGTTTTGTCTTCGGCCAAAAACAAAAACAATTCAAAGAAAAAGCTTTTTTCATTGAAAAGTAAGAGACGATGCGCACTGACATTTACGTGTGTTATTTTTTAACAGATTGATAGGTCATGGGGTTGGGGGGGTTTTGGGGGGTCTGAATCTAGTTGTATATGTCCCTCGTAAGAGTTTAAGTTGGTTCAAAGACTTATTTTTTCTTTATGTTTTGTACGAGTCTCTGTCTGTGTGCGTGCGTGCGTGTGTGTGTGTGTGTGTGTGTGTGTGTGTGTGTGTGTGTGTGTGTGTGTGTGTGTGTGTGTGTGTGTGTGTGTGTGTGTTGTGTGGTGTGTGTGTCACTGTGTGTGTCACTGTGTGTGTGCATGTGTCTGTGTGTCTGTGTGTCTGTGTGTCTGTCTATCTGTGTGTCTGTCTGTATGTCTGTCTGTCTGTCTGTCTGTCTCTGTGTATCTGTCTTTCTGTCCTTGTATCTGCCTGTCTGTTCGTTTTTCTATCTGTATATGAGCGTGAGGATGGGGGGGATATGTGTGTGCATGTATGACATCCCTCTTCTTCTTCTTCTTCTTCTTCTTCTTCTTCTTCTTCTTCTTCTTCTTCTTCTTCGCATTCTTCTTTGCATTCTTCTTTGCATTCTTCTTTGCACTCTTCTTTGCATTCTTTGTATTCTTCTTCATCTTTTTCTTTGCATTCTTCTTCTTCTTCTTCTTCTTCTTCTTCTTCTTCTTCTTCTGCTTCTTCTTCTTCTTCTTCTTCTTCTTCTTCTCCTTTTCATTCTTCTTCTTTGCATTTTTCTTCTTCTTTGCATTCTTCTTCTTCTTCTTTGCATTCCTCTTCTTCTTTGCATTCTTCTTCTTCTTTGCATTCTTCTTCTTTGCATTCTTCTTCTTCTTTGCATT
>JASPKP010004562.1:0-12500 GCA_030674155.1 Stramonita haemastoma | reverse complement strand
CACACAACACACACACACACACCCACACGCACACACACACACACACACACACACACGCGCGCGCACAAACACACACACGGTCGCACACACACCACACACACACACATACATACACACACACACACACACGCACGCATGCACACACACACCACACACACACACCACACACACACACACACACACACACACACACACACACACACACACACACACACATACACACACTTTCTAACGAAACTATAAAACTTTACACTGCAGTAAAATCATAGAAAGATAACTAGAGGTAGATCACCACATAAAATGCTTTACAATACTGTAAATAAAAAAATAAAATTTTAAAAGAGCATCATAAATCCTACTATCATCAAACAGACGGATATCCTGCTGGTACCAAATATTTTTTTCAATGTTTTTAAATGGAGAGGAAGCATTAAAATAATTGTCAGACCTACAGGGCTTATTTCAACCATAATTATTGTCTTAGCTGATTCTTAAATCCCCCTGATCTATTTTTTTTTAATCTAAAAACTTCGTTGAAAATTCGTCACAAAGTATTTCCTAGATACTAGGATGATAGTATTTTCTAAATGATCTGATTCAAGTTACAAAAAAATAAAAGGAGGAAAACCAGTATACTGATTAAAAAAAACAAAATCTACCACCATTTTAAGCCATGTACTACAAAATAATTCTCCTCTCTCAAACACTTGTCATTGAAAATACAAATCAGGAAACAAAACTTCAAATCACGACCATCATTAATCAGATCAGGGGAGGTCCTCTGCGGCAACGGCGACGTCTTCTGCAACGGCGGTGATATCTTCCGCAGCCATGTCTTCTGCGGAGACGGCGAAGTCATGTGCGGCGACGGCGAAGTCATGTGCGGCGACGGCGAAGTCTTGTGCAGTGACGGCATGTGCGGCGACGGCGGACGGCGAAGTCATGTGCGGCGACGGTGAAGTCATGTGCGGCGACGGAGAAGTCTTGTGCGGCGACGGCGAAGTCTTTTGCGGCGACGGCGAAGTCTTGTGCAGCGACGGCGAAGTCCTGGATGGATGGTGTTTCTCACCTTCCTGCCAGAACACACATCACAATCGTCAGTATCGTCATTCACTATATCTATTTTTTATTTTTGTTATTCCTCCGCTAGAGCTCCGAGGTTTATCAGAGATCGACATTTTGCGTAAGCGAACCGTTTTACATGTCTTTATGCCCATGGAAATGTTTGAAAAAATTAAAGTTTGGGAAATGGTTGTCTAGGCCCGTGATATTAGGCCATCGTGTGCCGGTGGGAACAGATGACAAGATTACAAAACTGCATACACACGGGGACTGGATGTAAAAAAGCACATGAGTGGTTATTCCATTATCCTTGATAATTATAAAAGAATAAATAGATAAAAATGTTGATTTGCGCTATGTCATGTTCCCTTGTTGGCTGTTGTCAGCTACACTAACTCCTTAACCATAAGCTTCAAACTTGTTTGTTCTTCCAGAAACTGACTTCTTGCAGCTCATCCTATGCTGCAGCCTAGGCACTGCTGAAAGTGGTATCATAAACCACATCATGCACTGCATTGCACTGCACTCACAAACCTGACCTCCTGTGGTTTTTTTCTTACATCACACACTGATGGCGCTTGTTGACTGACAGTGATAAAGGTCAAGCCAAAATCTCTCATTTGCTAATGTAAAAAAAAAAAAAAAAAAAAAAAATCAGTTTTCAGGATTATGCTGCTGGTTTATTTCTCAAAGCACACATATGTCGTGTTTGTTTATTCATTCATTTATTTATTACTATTTCTTATATTGTATGATATTACCAGTTGAAAAGAAGTTACAATACCATATGTCACTGTCAGATTGTTACATTATATTACCAGCTGGAGAGTAGACAATACCACATGTCACTGTCAGATTGTTAACTACACTCTGGATGAGGAGTTTTCATGTATGGCTTTTCGAGTACTTCCCCATAAAGGCAACCATACTCCAACTTCAGAGGATTTTTCTCCTTTAGAGTGCAGGATTCTTCGCTACGAACGAGCCTGTCCTGGCTGAAGACAACTTCGACACCATTTAAAATCTAACACCATGTCAGTCGAGACCTTGGCCCTTAGCTCACATCACTAACTGACAAAGCTTTGGCCTGGGTCAGAAAAAGGAATCGATGAAATTTGATGTTACCTCCTCACGTCCTGGTAACTGACATGCTGTGCTGGATGGCGTGTCTGGTCTTTGGCACTTGATTCCAGTCCTGGAGCTCCTGAAAGCAGTGAGGAAATGTCAGTGACAGGGAAATGTTCACAGATCTACTAGCGTAAACCTGATTTCATGTTATCCCTTAAACAATAGATTCACAAGACTTCAATGTCGCTTTATCAGCTGAAAAAGACTTGTCTCATTTCCTGTTCTGCTTCACTAGCTCAAATCTAAAAGGATTTAATCTCGTCAATATGGGGGAAGATAAACCTTCATAAGTACTTTTTAAAGACTATCATATTTCAAATTCACATCATTTGCTTAAACTGGAAATAACACTTTGAAAAACAAAATCATATTCACCAAAAATACATTCTATATTTGGCTTTCAGAGCCCAATGACAACAAAGAGTTTGTCATACCTGTCTTTAAACCACAGCATTACCACTTTTCCGCAAAGGACCCCAGTTCATGATGGCGGCCACTGCACACGGGGTCTTTGGTTCCAGTCCCACAGCCCCTGAAAGCAAGGTAGTCCCAATCAGTACCACTGAAAATTCTGCTGGTTTTCTTGGACAAACAGAGTCTCCTGACCACGTTACTTAAAAAGAGACGGAATTAAGGAATATATTGTTTACAAACAGTACTGTACTGCCCAGTTACGTTTTGAGTGCAAATTTCATTGTTTCAATATTTCAAAACAAACTGGAAACTAGTACATGATGTTACATTTAATTTTCAAAATTATTTAAAAGCAGACTCTTTAAGTTGATGAATCAATTTGCAAAATGTTCACAAACACAGAAAACAGTTAAATGACCTCGATTTACATAATCATGTTTATCTTTTTCGTCACGAATGAGGGATACGAGGCAATTAATCAGTTAAAAAAAAAAAAAAAGGCCTTTGACTTTTACAGGCCAATGACAACAAAGAGTTATTATACCTGTCTTTAAACCACAGCATTACCACTTTTCCACAAAGGACCCAACTTCGTGATGGCCGCCACTGCACACGGGGTCCTTGGTTCCAGTCCCACAGCCCCTGAAAGCAAGGCAGTCCCAATCAGTACCACTGAAAATTCTGCTGGTTTTCTTGGACAAACATGACAGACTCCTGACCACGTTACTTAAAGAGAGACGGAATTAAGGATTATTATTTGCAATGTGTACCATAATGCCCAGTTATGTATTTATATATATTTTTTTTCTTTTATATTGAGGATAGCTCATAATTACATCACAAGTTTAAATTTATTTGTTTCAATATTTCAAAGCACACTCGAAACCAGTACAAAATTTTACATTTCATTTTCAAGATTATTTAAAAGCAGTCTTTTTTAAGTTGATGAATCAATTAGCAAAAATGTTCACAAACACAGAAAAAAAAGTTAAATGACCTTGATTTACATGTTTCTCTCTTTCATCAACAATGAGAGATACGAGGCCATTTAGTAAAAAATAAAATGGTTGGCCACCAATGAAGTTTAAAGTGACATTTTCTAACCTGGGCCTTGTTTCTGCTTCATGCAGGCAGGTGCATAGAACTTACAGCTGTGATGCTTCCCTTCATTCTGTGACTGATGGATAGCGCTGGACCTGACTGAAGCTGTTCTGGTGTGTGGAGGCTGGCACAGGTGATGCTTCCCCTCATTCAGTGACTGATGGATAGCGCTGGACCTGACTGAAGCTGTTCTGGTGTGTGGAGGCTGGCCCAGGTGATGCTTCCCCTCATTCTGTGACTGATGGATAGCGCTGGACCTGACTGAAGCTGTTCTGGTGTGTGGAGGCTGGCACAGGTGATGCTTCCCCTCATTCTGTGACTGATGGATAGCGCTGGACCTGACTGAAGCTGTTCTGGTGTGTGGAGGCTGGCACAGGTGATGCTTCCCCTCATTCGGTGACTGATGACGCCAGACTTGGACTATTCTGGCTCTTGTTGTCCCTGGTCAGACACAAGTCCCAGACTATAGAAAAGAACAAAAGATATCAGTAAAAATTTGAACTAAACGATAGATAGATAGATAGATAGATAGATAGATAGATAGATAGATAGATAGATAGATAGATAGATAGATAGATAGATAGATAAATAATTATACACTCGGACCCCACAGTGAAGTGAAGCAGTCAACACTTTACAGATGCATTAGGGAGCATTTGAATAAGCAGCTGACCCAACACTGACAACTCCTCAGTCTCATTTTTATCTCTATTTTTTATTTTTGAGAGACAGAGACAGAGACAGAGAGAAGGAGAGCGAGAGAGAAGGAGAGCGAGAGAGAGAAGGAAGCGAGAGAGAGAGAGAGAGAGAGAGAGAGAGAGAGAGAGAGAGAGAGAGAGAGAGAGAGAGAGAGAGAGAGAGAGAGAGAGAGAGAGAGGAGAGAGAGAGAGAGAGAGAGAGAGAGAGAGAGAGAGAGAGAGAGGAGAGAGAGAGAGAGAGAGAGAGAGAGAGAGAGAGAGAGAGAGAGAGAGAGAGAGAGGGAGAGAGAGGGAGAGTTTTTCTTTTTGTCAGAGCTGTGATCAGTTGCATGTATCATAATAGCCTTAATGCAGCGCTCTAATTTGTTTTACAGGATATAGCACTTTAGAAGTTCTAGATAATATTTTTTTAATGTTATCATCATCATCATCATTATCATTATTGTCATCATTACTTACAGTGCAAGGTCGTGATGGGGCAGTTCCCCAGATGACAGCCCAACGTCTGAAGAGAATTCCCAGGTGATCCACATGACACAGCTCTGTTGCTATAGCGATGACTTCTATGTGATCCACATGACACAGCTCTGTTGCTATAGCGATGACTTCTATGTGATCCACATGACACAGCTCTGTTGCTATAGCGATGACTCCTATGTGATCCACATGACACAGCTCCGTTGCTATAGCGATGACTCTTATGTGATCCACATGACACAGCTCTGTTGCTATAGCGATGACTCCTATGTGATCCACATGACACAGCTCTGTTGCTAGAGCGATAACTCCTATGTGATCCACATGACACAGCTCCGTTGCTATAGCGATGACTCTTATGTGATCCACATGACACAGCTCGTTGCTATAGCGATGACTCTATGTGATCCACATGATGACTAACCAGATCAGGACCCGTGTCCAATAAAGGGTGGGAAGGAAGAAACTGAAGGAAATGCTTGCAAAATGTGAGGGGACGGCAGAGTCACACTCCCTTAGAACCACTGTGCCAAAGATGAAGTCACACTCCCTCAGAACCACTGTCTCAAAGACGCCAGTAGGTGAGAGAATAGCTCTCCCCCATAACCCCTGTTCCAAAGAAAAAGTCACACTCCCTCAGAGCCACTGTCCAAAAGATGAGGCAACCTTCATCACCAACATCTCAAAAGCCTTTGTAGGTGGCGTCATTGTTTCAACACCAAGACATCACTGTCACCCAGACTGCTCTCCTTCCATCTCTTGGCTGTTTTGTCCCTAGTTTGAAATCTAATTCTACTCTTTTTGATGCTAGGTTTTTGTTGTTTTTTCCCCCTTAAAACTAGTTTATTTTCTAATGCTATGTTAGTTTGGTTTTATTTCCTATTTTATCATTTTTTGGGCGGAAAGGTTTTAACATTTTATTTCATTTATTTTAGTCTGTCCTATTCTGTTCTATTTAATTCTACCTATTTTTTAGCAAGGGATCAGAGATGCAATCAGAAATGTGGTGCCCAGTGATCGTTCAAAGGCAACTGACAGTTCAGTTCAATGGCAGAAACATCGTCTGACAAAGAACTTCACTGCCAACATCTGCATGGTCGGGACTCGTGAACAATAAAACACTTCGGGAATAGCAGAGTATCCCCATTCTAAGACCTCTGGAAATAGCAGGATATCCCCATTTTGAAAACTTTGGGATAACAGAATATCCCCATTCTGAAAACTTTGGGGATAGCAGAATATCCCCATCCCAAGACCTCTGGGAATAGCAGAATATCCCCATTCTAAGACCTCTGGGAATAGCAGAATATCCCCATTCGATGACCTCTGGGAATAGCAGAATATCCCCATCCCAAGACCTCTGGGAATAGCAGAATATCCCCATTCTGAATACATGGGGGATAGCAGAATATCCCCATACGAAAAACCTTCGGGATAGCAAGACTATAATAATAATGACAATATACTACTACTACTACTACTACTACTACTGATGATGATGATGATGATGATGATGATGATGATGATGATGATGATGATGATGATGATAATAATAATAATAATAATAATAATAATAATGATGGTTATGATAATGATAAGCACACACACACACACACACACACACACACACACACACACACACACACACACACACACACACACACACACACACACACCCACACACAGAGAAAAAATCCTGCTATCAAGCAAGTATTTTCACTGCATGATGAAAAACCTGACAGTGGAAGGGAGACAACCTACTGCTTCTTCTGTGGAATCCTGTTGTGTGAAGAGCAGTGCAGTCTTGTTCTCCCTTGCTGTTGCTGTTGTTGTTGTTGTTTTCTGTTGATCATGATGCCATTCAGTGTGACACTATCAATATGAAAAAATCAATATGAAAAAATCTCACCACTAAACAAATGTAGAGCGCTTTTTGAGGCCAAGTCTGCTGAAAATGCTGCCTGCAGCCTCCAAGACACTGACTTCCTGCCTAAGGTCTTCCCTCCTTCATCATCAGTGCATACCCTTCAACACCCACCCCCCTCTCTCCCCCCTCACACACATACACATAGGCACTTTTTATATACATTTTACATTTTAAGGCCTGCACTTTACCATGTTTCTTTCCGCAAAAGTTGCCTATGTGCAAGCGGGGTTGCCCTCTTAGAGGCCGTGGTGTCGCCACAATTCCAGCGCCACACACATTAAAAATGGTTGTAAAGATTGTATGCATAGAGCAGAGGACGGACTTGGTGCCGTGGGCTCTAGAACTGTGCAAAATTGCGGGTGGCAGGGGCCCGAATGGGGCGTTTTCGTCACATCTTTTGGAAACAGGCCTTTCGCGTATGCATAGGCGGGTGTGTACGCGTGTGCGAGTGCGTGCGGTTGATGGTGTATATGTGTGCAATTTTTTGTGTTTGTGCGTGTGTCCTAGACCCTGCACTTTGCTGTGGTGCATCATATTGCATAATATGGTTATTAGATGGATGTTATAGGGGTCATTAATGCCTGCACTTTACCATGTTTCTTTTCGCCAAAGTTGCCTATGCATGGGCGGGTGTGTACGCGTGTGCGCGTGCGTGCGGTCGCTGGTGTATATGTTTGCGATTTTTTGTCTTTGTGCGTGTGGCAGAGACCCTGCACTTTGCTGTAGTGCATCATATTGTATGATTATTATTTGATGTGTGTTGTAGGGTCATTATTGCCTACACTGTACCATGTTTCTTTCCGCCGAAGATGTCTATGCGCAAGCGGGGTTGCCCTCTTCGGGGCCGTGGTGTCGCCACAGTTCCAGCACCACATACACCAAAAATTGTTGTAAAGATCGTATGCATAGAGCAGAGCACAGTCTTGGTGCCGTGGGATCTGTAACCGAGCAAAATTGCGGGTGGCAGGGGCCCAAAACGGGCGTTGCGTCACATGCTAATTGCTAATGTATTTCACACTATGTATTGCACGCACACATGCTCTGCTTTATGCACACTATGTATTGCACACACACACGCACGCATACACACATGCACGCGCGCACGTGCGCGCACACGGACATGGACACACACGCACACGCGCGCGCGCACACACACACATGTACGCACAAACATGCTAGCACGCACGCACGCGCACACACACACACACGCACACACACACGCATACACTTAAAATCTCTCTCTCTCTCTCTCTCTCTCTCTCTCTCTCTCTCTCTCTCTCTCTCTCTCTCTCTCTCTCCTCTCTCTCTTTCTCGGAACTTCCCTTGCTTGGCTACCAGCAGGACGGAATTTCAACACTGCGTTCATTAACTTACGGAGTTTGTACAAAACAGTGGACAGTATGCCAGTGACAGGTTTGCCTTCTCGTCTGGAACATATTCTGAATGCCCTCCTGCAAGATATGTGCCTGTCATCATTTAAAATTGACGGTAGGGAGAGACAAACGGTGGTAGTTCTGCGCCTGTCAGCAATAACATGTCAACTGCCAGTAACACACAGTCAGCCTGTTCAAAACGAAAAGTGCAGCACATGTGGCCAGGGACAAAAGAAGAACAGAGACTTACAATGCCTCTCGAGAACAAAGACAAGAGGTAAATGTTTCGGTTCCATCTGGCCTGTTTCTCCCTACACCTCCCAGTATAATTTATAAACAAGAAAATGACACTAGCCCCGACATGTTGGCCAAGCCTGTTGACAGTCCTTGCCGTGAAGGCCAGACTGCACGTGCAGTGCGTTCTGCCCACCCATTTCTGACAACACTGGCTGACGTCAACCCCCAGTCTGTGACAGTGCCCTACAGTGAATTGACGCTGGATGGACAGACTTCGGAGTGTTACGAACACAGCAATGGTGGTGAAAGGGATGACAGCGGTTCTGAGGAATGCGATGACAAACCTGCCACATCGTGTGTAACACTGACGTATGACAACACAGAAGCAGACGGGACAGAGGACTGGAGCACTGAAAAAGAAGTCGGCGTAACTTCATCTACGGAACGATCCCAAGCCGCCCTTCCTCAGATGAATATTTCAGGAAATTCCAGGAACGTTTGGAACAGTTAAATCGGAACATAGGCAGAGTCAGTGACAGTTCAAGAGTGAAGAAAAAAGATGGACATTTCGGCAAAACAGTTGAGAGCGAAAATAATGTTGACAAATCCATGGCACAGCACACATCCCTGCCACACAGATAATAATAGATCGGGAGTGATCACAATGACAGTGTTCAGTACTGTTTCCGTGTGGGTGTGACGATGATAATACAACTATCGAACATTTCCGAGATATGGTTTCCAATCGCGATGATTTGATGTAAATTGTTTATGGTTCGATTTTGATTGTTTTATTTGATTTCCTTCCCGATGTGAATGGGCTGTAAAGCTTACACATTAAAATAATTGTCATTGTCATTGTTCTCTCTTCTCTTTCTCTCTCTCTCTCTCTCTCTCTCTCTCTCTCTCTCTCTCTCTCTCTCTCTCTCTCTCTCTCCTCTCTCTCCTCTCTCTCTCTCTCTCTCTCTCTCCTCTCTCTCTCTCTCTCTCTCTCATCCACTCCCGTTTTTTAGGATCGTCTGGCATCACTTAAAGTGGAAAGACGTTAAAATTGAAGACTTACTTACTCACTCTAATTGCACTTTTAGCTTTTTGTATTTGCGTGTGTGTACGCCTGCACGCGTGTGTGCGGTCGCTGGTGTTTGTTTGGGCGAAAAAGAGAAAAGGAATGACTGAATAAATAAGTGACTGAATGATGGCATCTTTGACTGAATGCCTTACGTGAAACTGGGCTGCAGCAGAGTGGATTAAAGCTGTTAGCAGCTAGCCAGCAGACAGTGAGAGAGAGAGAGAGACAGAGACAGAGAGAGACAGAGAGAGACAGAGAGAGAGACAGAGAGAGAGACAGAGAGAGAGAGAGAGACAGACAGACAGACAAACAGAGACAGACAGAGAGAGAGAGAGAGAGAGCGAGAGAGAGACAGAGAGAGAGACAGAGAGAGAGACACAGAGAGAGACACAGAGAGAGACAGACAGACAGACAGAGACAGACAGACAGAGAGACACAGAGAGAGACAGACAGACAGACAGACAGACAGACAGACAGACAGACAGACACAGAGAAACAGACAGACAGAGAGACAGACAGAGACAGACAGACAGAGAGACAGAGAGAGAGAGAGAGAGAGAGAGACAGACAGACAGACAGACAGACAGACAGACAGACAGACAGATAGACAAACAGACTGACAGACAGAGACAGAGAGACAGACAGAGAGACAGACAGACAGACAGACAGAGACAGAGAGAGAGACAGAGAGAGTGAGACAGAGAGAGACAGAGAGAGACAGAGAGAGAGGGAAAGAGAGAGACAAGGCAAGGCAAGGCAAGGTAAGGCAAAATTCTTTTATTCGAGGATAATAGATAAGCACTCATGTGCTTTTTTGCATCCAGTCCCCGCCCTTTTCAGGGAAAACATCAAGATAAAAAGATACTAAACAGTAAAACTATATGCAGTACCAAACAACATAGAGGAATAAGGACATTATACATAATAAGATGATAAAAATGCACACATTCAGAAGACGAAAATCAGAAGCCACAATAAAATGATTTTGATTATAAAAGAAAAGGAGAAGCGTTAATAGATAAAGAGCAACCAAAGAAACATAATGAAAATAAACAACTTAGCAACCAAGAAAAGTCCACCCAAAGATAATTAGCCACAACATTGTTACAACTCATAACAACAAAATGAACTCAGAAGGAACTAAAGATAATACAATGATTATAATGATGACAATAAGAATAGTATCAACAATAGTGATAATAGTATGATAATAATACACGTAAAACTCACTCCTACACGTAGGTTACACACACACACACACACACACACACACACACACACACACACACACACACACACGTACGTACGTACGTACGTACGTACGTACGTACATACATACATACATACATACATACATATACGCAACTCACTCACTCATGTACGCTCGCAGGCAAATGCACATACAAATCACACACACACACACACACACACACACACACACACACACACACACACACACACACACACACACACACACACACACACACATACACTTACTCACACTTATATTTATAAGCACATATCCGCAGGCGCACATGTACTTGAGGTGGTAAGGTTTTTTGTTTCTTTTTCTTAAAAAAAATTTTAGTCATAGAAAAAAGAAGAATGATACAAGTCAAACAATCATATCAGGTGACAATATTATCCTTTCTTTTACATTCATACTTCATATAAAAAAGAAGAAACAAAAGCAAACAGCAAAGTTAAAACAGAAAAAGAAAACAAGAACAAAACATCAAAAACTTGAGGTACAACCTATCAACAACAACAACAACAAAAAGTCATGCAAATCATAATATTTTAATACAAGGGGAGACGACAAATGAAAACAACTATCCACCCCCCCCCCCCACACACACACACACACAACACCCAAACACACCCACACACACACACACACACACACACACACACACACACACACACACACACACACACACACACACACAAGTTCGCGCTCATGTCATCAATAAACTTCATTTTAAAGGAAGTATATGCCTAATTTTAATCAAGTCATGTAACGGAACACAAAAGGAATCCATCCGCTGTGAGGCATATATATTAAAACATACATATTCTAATACCTGAATCTTATGATATGTATTTATGGTCATAAAAATCACGTTCATAACCATTTTGTAATGATAATGAACATAATCATTCAGCTTACTTGAGAATTAAAAAATTATACAAAATCAACTGCATTCAACACGTGATTATTAAATAGTACAAAAAGTGAATAAATATGTCTCAGTATGGATGATAACATGTTTAGGCAACAAGAGAGAGAGAGAGAGAGAGAGAGAGAGAGAGAGAGAGAGAGAGAGAGAGAGACAGAGACAGAGACAGAGACAGAGAGACGAGAGAGACAGAGAGACAGAGAGACAGAGAGACAGAGAGAGACAGAGAGAGACAGAAAGTGAGAGAGGCAACAATTCTGAAGCAACAAGTCACAGTAACTAAGTCTGAGGAAAACTTTTGAGCGCGAGGGGGGGGGGGGGGGGGGGTATACTCGGAAAAACTGTTGAGGGGGGCGGGGGATAAATAATAATAATAATAATAATAAATTAATAATAATAATAATAATAATAATAATAATAATAATAATAATAATACCTATACTACTACTACTACTACTACTACTACTACTACTACTACTACTACTACTACTACTACTACTACTACTACTAAGAATAATACTAATAATACTAGTACTAATACTAAAAAAAGGTAATAAAAAGAATAATGATAATAATTAGAAGAAGAAGAAGAATATTAAATAATAATAATGATAATGATGTGATGATGATGATGATGATGATGATGATGATGATAATAATAATAAAATGGAGGCTTTTATAGCGCGAATTCCCAAAAAACATGGTGTCACCGCGCTGTCAAATCAAATCAATTTAGATAGGTTACATAAACGTGAAAAATTTGACTAGCACAAAAAATAAGGGGAAAATGCATGCACATACAATGCACAGCATATTACATGGCCAGAGAATAAA
>JASPKP010004561.1:10000-17413 GCA_030674155.1 Stramonita haemastoma | reverse complement strand
ATAAAAAAAAAAAAAAAACCCAAACAAACACCCAACAACAAACAAACAAGGGTTATGGCAATCCTATCCATTTCTTTTTGCCTATAAAAAATTCTTTCTGCGTACTTTGCAATACTGATTTTTTTTCTCTCTTTAAACAAAGACAGTCTAAAAAAGTTCCATTTGAAATGTCTGTCATATCTTGGTACTGCCAAACAAGAAAGCAAATAAAGAATGAGCCTTTGATATATCTTGATACTGTCATTCACTCAAAGCAGGATAGCAAATAATCGTTTCCTAGCATTTACTTTAAGCTGGGTTTTCGTCTTACTGTTCTGTTCGTTTGTTGTTGTTGTTTGTTTTTGTTTTGTTTTGTTTGTTTGTTTTTGGGGGGTGGGTGGTTGTTTGTTCGGTTTTTTTTTTTATAACATGGATTTTCATTCACATCACCACTGCACATCTTCTTCTTCAAACACTCAGACATCAACCGTTGTTGTCTATCGTATGAACGAAAATGCGTTGTGCTGCCGTTCAGCGCCTGACAAGTCAGGCCCAGCACATCGAACTTCAGCGAGGGAAAGAATTGTTAAGTAAGAATTTTATACATTATAATGTAAGTCTTTCTGGAAAAAAGGCAGGTTAATGGACCGAGAAGGCAGAAAATAAACAAGGTGACAGGATGGAAAGGAGCAAGGCAGAAAACAAAGAGATGGATAGAAAAGAGGGATTTTCTAGCACAGAATTACCAGTTGGGGATGCTAAGATGCCGACTGGCCCACGGCATCCCCATGGTACGGGGGAGTTCATATTTTCAGACTTCAAAACTATTTTGATGTCGTTTTATGGCCATTTCCCATTTTGATACAAGGGGTAACCCAGATCAGAGAGAATCCACCTGTAGATGATCAGGACTTCGTTTACCCGGCCTGGCCCTGGCCAAAAGCTTCGTATGTTAGTTGGTGATGTAAGCTGATTGCTGATACCTACATCGAAGTGGTATGCTTTGATGTGTTGTGTTCATAGAGAGTGAAAGAGGAGGAGGAGAAGAAGAAAATATGCGTTAGGGGCTGGGAGGGGGGAGAGACTAAGCTTTGCTAGTAGAAATGACGATGACGAATAAAGATCTTCTCAAGCCACGCTTGAGATGGGAATATTGTGGCGACATACGGTGCAGGCTTTTTACCTACACCACAAGACAGGAATGCTAAACTGCCCCCATACGCTGTACGTGGAGGCCTAGTGGTCAGTATTCCGTTCAGCCCAAGCTGGCATGGCACATAAACGTAGAAAGTCAATGACTCGTTACCTCACTGGTCAAGAGGGGAGTTCTGAGGGGAAAAGCAATTACACACGCTTGAAGGAGTTCTGCTGGTGGTCAGCTGCGCCGTTTGGCAGATGTCACTTTTCTTATCGGGGTTCTCAGCCCTCGCTCAGGCGTAGCGATTGCCGAAAAGTCAGGACTAGCCTAGCCTACAGCACGAAGATAACGTATAGGCCTAAAAGGCAGAGCCAGTACGGTAAATTCCTCTGCCATGTTCAAAAGGCCAAAGTTTTGTCGTCGTAGGGAATATCGCTCGAATGACCAGGTTCAGATTGGCCATAGCCCATTCCACACATAGACTACATCAGATCCGGGAGAAGGGTTAAGACGTTCACCCGCCTGAGGTTTTGGGTTCGATTCCCGGCCTTGCCCTTTTTCCCCAGTTGGACGAGAAAGTCGAACTAGATGTCAAACTAGATTGACGGATGAGACTATAAACCGACGCCCGTGTGCAAATGCTTGCAGAACATCTTGCGCACACGTTTAAAACCCCGTTCCACCTTTCGGAAGAGTAAGTCATTTCGTATCAGTAAGATCGGATGACGATAAAAAAAAAAAAAACCAAACACATAGGCGTCATGTTTAGACACATTGGTGGTGTAAAAAAACCCAAAAAAGAGTCTGATCGAAAAACGAAAAACAACAACAAACAAACCCCCCAAACAAACAAAAATAAACGATAACAAAGATACGGTATGGAGCGAAACCAAACTTTGGTTTACGGCGGTAACAATTCGGCAAAAACACAGGGAGCTAGCTACATGTAGTTGATTATTGAGGGGTCTTTCTGCTTGCATTTGGGTTTGATGACAAACCCTTATCGCCCAAAGACATCATTGTGCCATTTCTTGTTTGTTGGGAGGATTGGAAGACGGGGGTGTACTTTGTTTGTTTTCTGAATCGGACCCTATTCTTTGTTGTAAGATTCCTTGTTATTTATTTATTTTTATTTATTTTATTTATTCTTTTATATCGAGGATAACAGAATAAGCAATCATGTGCTTTTTTTTCATCCGGTCCCCGTGTGTATGCAGTTTTGTAAATATTGTCATCTGTTCCCACCGGCACACGATGGCCTACTCTTACGAAAAGCGGAACAGGATTTAACGTGTGCGCAAGATGTTCTGCGTGCGTTCGCACACGGGGCCTCGGTTTAAAGTCTCATCCGAAGGACTTTTGGGGAGAGTGGAGTCAGCACTGATGTTAACTCCAGGAAGAAAATTTCCTCGACCGGACTCGAACCCGGGTCTTCAAATTGCCAGCGCAATGTTCTGACCACTCATTTTATAAGCAATTTGTTTCCATAACAAGTTGTTTTTGTGTGCGGCACTGTCAACGAATGTAGCTGGCCTACCTCCTGGCCACTGAAAAACTTACACACCTTGGTTAGTTTTGAGAATATGATTCTAAATTGCCAGTAATGACACCTTCATTAATGAAAAAGTGCTTTCAAGCTGTTTTCCAAAACTCTGCTAAAATAAATAGCCTACTGGCACTGACACAGATAAACAGAAAACATCCCTGTTTCCTAATTTCATTAGGGGTCGGGATAGGGAGAGGTGAATTGGGGGGGGGGGGGGGGGGAGTACACAAACCCTACTATTACCGGCCTCAGTTTTCTTTGGAGACTCTGCTCTCTGAGTCTGAAAGAAACCCCGTGTTTAGGTATAGAACGAGTAGTACGTAGGCAGAAATAGCTCAGTTGTGTACATAAGAAACCTAGCGCTGAGCTATCCTTGCTGCCCTCCGCCTACCGACCTATATTCTGTACAACAAAGGCTGAAACCCACAAGGCAAACGCACCAACCAAGCTGACCATCCAACGGCGTGGATTCTCCACTTTTGCAACCCCTCGTAATGCGCCGGCCAGCCTGTAATTGACATGCTAGGATCCAGTTCCCTCCCTTTGCGTGGGAATCATGGTGTGGTAGAAAGGATAAGACCACAGCCTAGATGAGGACTGGAGAACATCATGCTTTTGCCTGTTTCATTTACGCGTTTACTTCTTTGCGGGTTTTGCGGTTTAAAACATTGACACGCTCAGATGTAGAGAAGTGGTAATGAGAAGACTGATTTCGAATGATTGATTGATTTGACCAATCGTAAATTTGTATGACGACTTCAGCTTGTATCTTAGACATTTCTCTCTCCCAAATTAGGTTTGCAAAAAGTGCTTTTATGTATCCCCCCCTCCCAATGTTTAAATTCTACATCATATTTTTATATTTCAAAAATGGTTTCTTTCTGCATTTTTTTTTCAGTGTTGATACTTTGACTCACATGGCTCAAATCCAGAGCTCTTACTCATCACTTTCCAAACTTGATCTTAACATTGTGATCCCCCCCCCCCCCCATCCCCTCCTAAACAATAGTGATACAGGTACAACAGTAGCAGTCATCATCACTCCCATAAACGAACCGTGAAGGCTTGTTGATGTTAAAAGGGATTTTACAGAAGTCAGGAAGTGAGAAAATAGCAGGGGGGGATAGCAAAGAACGGAAGGGGAGGGGTGAAAAGGAAAACAGCAAATAGCAAAAGATGGAAACATTAGCACTGCTTTCATTATTCATTTTGCAATGTAGGCTATTCGTTATTGTGGTGTAATAATGATTAGGATCCTGTCCAATTCAATCCTATTCTTTATAGCCTTGCCGACCACGGAGGCCATATGGGGGGCCGTCATCCGTCAAATTTTAAATCTCAAAATAAAACTGTGCAGCTATATACAGATTAAAACAGGGTATAAAATCAACTCTACTGTCCTTCCCGGTATCAAGACCCTGGTCAACAATGAGGGTCAGCCCAGGTAGGGCACAATGTAATGAATGCTACCAAGAATCAAGATGGCCGTCATATTAGCTTGAGTAATATCATGTTACCAGTAACCTAGATACCATGTTAAACCTGAACAAGAACTTGCAATTAATAACCATAGTCTACTAAGAACAACCATCCAAGTTTAATATTTTGGGCGTGTGAAGTGTTCGGCAGGAGCACATCTGTATCAGAAGACTAACAAAAATAAGCAAAAAAAAGACACTGAGGTAAACATTTTTAATGGGTCAGGGAAGGAATGAACCTGGTCATTATAAACTGAAAACTCTTTTTTCTTCTTTACTGTGGATACTGTTTTAGAAAGAAATAAAGCAAGAGACTAAAGACTGGCCACACAAATTCTGGTGTAGAAGCAAAGGAACGAAAGGCTGCACTAATTCTGGTGCGTGAAACGGTTCCTTGAATGCACACTGAGAATTGTGTTGCATTACGTAAGAAGCTGCAAGCTCCTTCTTTTCCAGCCAACTAGAAATAACACTTACGGAATGAAACATGTTTTTTTCTTCAAAGCTGTAATAAAGTGAAAGCAAGCAAACTGACCCACGGCCACCCAAAGCTTTATTGAAGCAGTTTTTACCTATCCAGGTTAGGACCAGCACTGACAAAGAAACAAATACAAACGACTTCGAAAACGGTGTAGGTGGCATAAAAAGCTGCGCGCGCGCGACACACACACACACACACACACACACACACACAGAGAGAGAGAGAGAGAGAGAGAGAGAGAGAGAGAGAGAGAGAGAGAGAGGAGAGAGAGAGAGAGAGAGAGAGCGTGGAAACGGCCCACAACGTGCAACTGGCAAGACACTTCGGAGTACAGAAACCCACAGGATCAAAGGGAGACTGTTGCCAAACATGCGCGCGAACGATGCGTACGCTGACCAAAGGCTCACCTGTGTGTATCTGGGGGCCGATACCAACAGTTGTTTTTAACGAATTTTGAATGAAAAGTCGCTTTTAATCATTGTTCTTTGGAGTTTAAGCATACAATGGTACCTCCGCGATAGGATTAGTTACAGTGGACAGAACAAACTCAGTGAAAAAAATCGAAGACCATCAACGGAGTCAAGCAGAGGTATCTTTGTCAGTTGCCTGTTCGGTCCAGTGGCCATTGCTGATTCGATGGCCGTGTAGCAAGCATCCCGTCGAAGTAGACAGACAGAGCCTGTGTACACGTTTGGGACCAAGTCAGCCTACAGTGTGTATGTTCTCTGTGACAGATTAACAGCTGCCTGGAGGTAGGTGAAACTCTTTTGAAAAGAATCAGTAGCCGGGTTTGAAAGTTTGTCAGTGTCATGACTGTGGTTAGTAAAATCCGCTGACATTGAACTCTGTGACACTGACTCAGTGACCGTGTTTTCCGTTTCAGGCTAGCCTAGGCTAATGGGACGGGTGGAGAGATAGTAGGCCTAGTAGTCCAGCAGCTCTGGTAAGAATATTGGGCAAAAACTGCAGAAAGGGGTGACGGCATTATTTTTGGCATACGCATACTTTGGACCCTCCTGTACAATATTGGCATGGGAAACACCATATTGGCCAATTGTTTCCCACTTAAATTGACGATCAAAGATGTATACCCCACTTATCAAAGATTGCAACAAATGTAACATTCTCCACTTGTTCATCTGCTCATTCTTGAAGCAACTCCTAATTAATTGTACATACTTTCTTTGTGGCATCAAAAGTGGTTTCAAGAACACAAACAGCAGTGAATGATAGCAGATTTTAAAAATAATTTATCATACATAACCATTTTTAACAAGTTATTCTACACACAAAGCAACAGCTCCTGAATTTCACTTTATGTTTTATAATCTGTAAAGCTGATGACTTACTCTTCATTCACACACACACACACATATCTATATCTATATCTATATATATATATATATATATATATACATATGTACATACATACATATATATACACATACAAGCACCCATGCACACTCATATGCACGTGCGCATCGTGACACGGTAATGGTGACATTTACTGATTTGGTGGACCAGGATTTGTAGAAGGAGAACAACTCTTTAACAGTACCAGCAGCAGGAGTAACAACACACACACACACACACACACACACACACACACACACACACACACACACACTCACACACACACACACACACACACACACACACACACAATTTAAATAATGGTATTAGTAACATTGTAACTGTGTGTGTGTGTGTGTGTGTGTGTGTGTGTGTGTGTGTGTGTGTGTGTGTGTTTGTGTGTGTGTGTGAGAGAGAGAGAGAGAGAGAGAGAGAGAGAGAGAGAGAGAGAGAGAGAGTGTGTGTGTGTGTGTGACTTTTGAGTGTTTTTTGTGTGTTTATTTTTTCAGTTTTCATTGTTAGTGTTGTTGCTTATATTTTCTATAGGCATATTGTATTTTTAAGGCTGTTGAAATCATGTTGGTTAATTAATGTTGATGAAATATTTTTCTCTGCCTTTTTAATTTTTTAATTCTTTTTTCCTTGATGGTTTTTTTTTTTTTCCTTACATAGATGGCTTGATGAAAAAAAGCAAATCGATGCTTACTCAATGTACCATCTGAAAATAAAATTTTGACTTGACTTTGACTTGACTTGACTTGACTTGATTTGACACACACACTCACCTTGACTTACAGGAAAAGGGACAATGCTGCCATGTGCCCTAGTCCTTTCTACAGTCAGCACCTCCACCACATGCACACAAGGCAGTACACTGCAAGCTGGCTTTGAAGCATTTACAGCATCCTCGACAGGCCAGCTTACAGCTGCAGTGGATCAGTTCTTGACAGGCTTCCTCTACCTGTGGCAGTGTAGTCCACACAGGTTTCCATCCATGATCCTGTTCTCTCTGCCAACCCCATAGTCCAGGGCAAGGAGGGTCCTGTGCTTTCACCAAACACTGTCCCCAGATGTGACCACTTTGGTAGACTGCACGTAAGGTATACTGCTGAAGTGCACCAAGAGTGGGTGGAATGTTCTCCAACTGCCGTCTTCCCTTTGTGAACATTCTTTTCCTGGCTTCATCAATGCTTTGCAACTCACTGGTCCTGTCATACAATAGAACAACAAATCGTTGAAGAACATCCATCATTGAGTTGGGTATGGGCAGGTGAGTAGCTGGTGGTTCCATCATGAGCAGGAAGGTGTCAGTAACGTGTGGATGTGCAGCCCATGTATTCCACGCTCTAGTCTTTCCTCTTTCAGAGAAGAAGGACACACAGTCACACCCTGTAAATGCATGGAAGGCTGGCAAGGCTTTGGAGCACTTTGGACCAAG
>JASPKP010004561.1:0-5000 GCA_030674155.1 Stramonita haemastoma | reverse complement strand
GTAGAGACTAAAGAGCTTAACACCAACAGTGTTATTTTTAAAGTCATACTAAGTATTCACCTTTTCCTTATCAAACTTTGCCTATTGTATGATCAAATTTAATTCTATTTTTAAAAAATTTCATGTTGCTGTCATGATATGACCAGTTACTGAGTTAGTGAGTTACTCAGTTCATGTGTTCAGTCATTCATAGACCTAACTATCCTGTCACCTGACCAACCTGGATTTGAACAAAACTCTGATCCTTTCTTAGTTTCCAAGTTCTCACAAGTAGTTTCTTTGTTTTAAAAAGAAAATTATTATGCATTGGTCAGCTGTTATCTGGTTTGTTTACACTTTTCCTGCTTGATTTGATAGATCAGATAAAATCTATCATATGAACTATGAAGCCCTAATCAGCTAATGTCATACAGGGCTTTTTGGTGGGGTTTTTTTTGTTTTTGTTTTTTTTCAAAAAACTTATCACTTAATTTAGACTAGTAATACAGCACAGAATTGGGAGGGGGGGGGGGGGATTTTTTCTTCTTCTTCAAAACTGAATTGGAATTAAAAAAAAAAAAATTAAAGATCAAAAGCACTTATAGATATAATCATTCATTATCACACTTGGGAAAGATAAAGCAAATATCGTACACTTAACCTTAAGTATTATCATTCATGTTAATTATGGAAAATTTGTTGACCAATACCTCATCAAAATGATTGTTTTTGAAATAAAATAAGTATTAAAAATAAAAAGAAACACCTCAGTTTTCACCCAGAGAAACGTGTAATTTTGCGATTGTTGTTTCAATGTTTGATCTAATTTCATGCTTCATACAAAAATGGCCAGTGGTTCTAAGGGTTTTGTTGTTGTTTTGTTGTAGTTTTTTTTTTCTTTGGGGGGGGGGGGGGGGGGGGGGGGGGGTTGGTTTGGGTTTTTTTTTTTTAGATGGTCCTGAACAACAACGAAAAATCAGGGCTGCTATTATGTGCTCCAATACTACACTTGAAAGGGAAGAAAGGTAAATTTTGTGGCGGTAGCTCTGTATATTAAAATTAATATTTTTTCATCCCACAGCTCCCAAAATTCACCAGTGGTGAGATTTTGCCATATGTGCAACTGTTTTTACCACCATTAATGTAACCTCGTTCTGACTTGGGGCAGGTATCCAAACATAACACCTGTGACTGTGTATGTTCTTTTCTTATTCTTTTATTTTGAGGATAATGGAAATTGGAATAAGCACTGGTGTGCTTTTTTTACATAGATCTACTGATCTAGTCCCTGTGTGTATGCAGTTTTGTAAATTTTGTCATCCAGTCCATACCCTCCAGCACACTCTTCCAAAAAGCAGAAGGGGTTTTAACGTGCACAGGGTGTTCTGCATGCGTTCGCACATGGAACCTCGGTTTATAGTCTCATCTGAAGGACTTTTGGGGTGGGATTGGAGTTGGCACTGATGTTCACTCCAGAGGAAACATCCCCTTGAGTGAGATTCAAACCCAGGTCATACTATTTATAAACACACACTTTTTGATAAAAAAAAATATCGTCTGTTCTTACCGGCACAAAATGGCCTACTCTTTTGAAAGGTAGAACAGAATTGGTTTTTAACATGTACGCAAAATGTCTTATGTGCGTTCGCACACTTGGCCTCAGTTTATGGTCTTGTCCCAAAAACTTTTTTTTGGGGGGGGGGGGGAGTAGAGTCAGCACTGATAACTTCAGGTAAAAATCTCCCCAAACGGGTGCCTCTGGTGGTTGGATCCCATGGCATCAGAGTAGGGGTGCAACAGTCCTCTGGCTGGTATTGGTAAAGTGGTCTCCCCACAGCAGCCTGACATTGAGAAACTGTGTGAACTTTTCTGATCCTGAGGACTGGGCACCATTTAAAAAAAAAAAAAATCTTATCTTTATTGGGGATAATGAAATAAGCACTCATGTGCTTTTTTACATTCAGTCCCTATGTGTATGCAGTGCTATGCACATCTTGTCATCTGTTCCCACCGACACACAATGGCCTACTCTTACAAAAAGCGGAACAGGATTTAACATGTGCATAAGATGTTCTGTGTGTGGTCGCACATGGGGCCTCAGTTTAAAGTCTCATTGAAGGACTTTTGGAGAGATTGGAGTCTGCATGATGTTAACTCCAGGGGGAAAATCCCCTCAAACGGGAATCGAACCCAGGTCATCAAATTGCGAGCACAATGTTCAGATCACTAGGCTATCCTGTCCCATGCAACATGGTGTCATGTTTTAACATCATCCTACAAGTTGAAATGCAGAGCTTTTTCAGTTTTTGATGGTGGGTTAAACAGTCGCATAAATCTCAATTGGTGAACCTTGGAGCCCTAGCCGAGGAACGGAGAAAAAAAAAAGAGGAGCTAATGACAAATGTGAAGGTGTTTGTCTTTAGAAAATGTTGTTTTATGTTTCAGGACTCGTTCAAACACCATGAAGATGAGCTGAAAGAGGAGTTGGAGAAAATCAAAGGGCAGTTTTTCCTTCTGCTGAATACCCTGGGACTTAGCCATGACATCTTACTACAACGCTGTCACCCCGCTGAAACCCCAACTTCTCAACAGCTGGATTCCTACACTTTTGGCAGAAGTCTTCTCACTGCAGCTGAGGCACTTGCTCTTCAACAGCAGCAGCAGCAGCAAGGCAACAGTCAGAACTTTCCCCATACCCCCAACAGTAACAGCCAGTGCAGCAAGACTAAAGAATGAGTACGCCACAGCACGCCCAGGAAGAGGAACCAGGGCCGGGGGCAGCAGGGAGTGGACGGTCCTCCAAGTACGCAGACCTGGTGATAGAGCAGCTGTGGCCAAAGCCGAAGTGATTCCTCCAGCTCCAAATCCAACAGCCCCCAGACGTGCCGGATGTTGGTCAGCACAGTGTTGCTGCTGCAGGTGGTGGTGTTGCTGACCCCCGTCACCCACAGCCAGGTCATGGTGCTTACCTCTCCACCAATGTCAACGTCAACAGAGGCTCAGGAGACCTGGACACCAAAACCAGTGCTGGGTACAAAGTCATGCCAGTTTTCAGTCAGTCTGATGTCACTGATGAGGGTGACATGTCGTTTGGGGACCCTGGGTCGGCTGTCCCCTTGGACCCTCAGGGGCTGGTGGTGCCCTCTGCGACCCCTGAGGGCCTCCTGTCCACCCGCTCTGGCTCCGCTCCCTTGTCCAGCAATGGCTCCTCTGGCGGCTCCTCAGTGCCTGATCTGGGGAAAGAACTAGTCTCTCGCATGCAGTATTATTCTGACTTCACTATTGACAGGCAAAGAAGATTGATGAAGCAATAGCCACTCGGGGCAGGGTAGCAGAAACGAGTGATGAGGTTCTCCCCCTGCCCCTCCTTCAACAGAAAGCTCAAGTGATAAAATTTCACCCCGGTGTGTGGAAGGCTCAGAAAGTGTGGATCACTTCAAGCTGCCTCTGCCAGTCAGCAGAGCTGCAGCAGGTCTGAACTGTCAAAGACTGTGAAATCACATCGGAGCAGGCATAACCCACCCTCAAGTGGCATGAATGAATCAGGGCACTTCATCAGGCACAGGATCTCTACCACGATCGCAGCACTCATCTCGCCCCTCATCTCGTTCCTCAAAGCATTCATCACGTGATCGACAAAGTGGCCCGGTCTTCATCTGGAGATCATAGGTCCTCATCCGTGGCTCAAGGTGTTCAACTCATCCCTTAGCCTCCTCTACTTTCATTGCTGATCTTCCAACAGCGGCAGTTCAAGGTCGGGGAGTGTCTACACCTGGTCTCTAGACAACAGTTCAGATGAGAATCTGCATCAGTCTTTTCTCCGCAGTGAAAAGCGTCGACAGAGACAACCTCGATCTGCCCGTCGACAGTCGAAATCTAGTCGTAGTAAAAATGTTACTAGTCATGGTGCTACACGCCCAGCAACGGTGATTGGAGCGACTCCCCTCCTCAGGAAACGCTTCCCAGTGCTGGAAACACTCTTCATCTGACAGGTGAATTCTCTGTGATTGGCTCTCCACCCAGGAGATTTGGGGGCAATAGGTTTGAGAACAGTATATATTGCTCATCCACTCCTCATTTCTCCAGCCTGCCACGTACCAGCACTCGCATTGGTGGGCTCCTAGTGAATGGGGAAGATGGCCTGACTCACAAAGCCTCCTCCTCTCCTGAACTGTCTACTCCATGCTCAGATCTGAACTGTGCTCACAGCAAAATAGGTCCTTCCAAAGTGAGCAGCAACCCCCAACAGCAGTTGTCTTCAGACGCATCTTCCACTCCATTCAAAATAGGCCAGATGTGCCTGGCAAGTCAAGTTCCGGGTGACAGGTGGAACAAGCTACCATAGCCAGTGTTTGACATGCAATCCTGGACTGTTAACTTCTCCAAGAAAACGTTTCTGTGAATGTGACAGGGAATGAAGATCCCTATGATGAAATACTGACCACTAGTCCCAACAGTTATGCCAGCAGTGGACTGCAACCGCCATGTAACTCCTACATGTCTCCCGACGGCTCCAACAGTGACTACACGACGGTCAGTAACTCCTCTGCAGAGCAGAGCAAACGTGGCTTCTGCCCACGCCAACCTCGAGCCTTTGCAGTGAGGAGTCCAGGTGTGTTCAAAGTGCCCTTCAGTCCTGCTGCCAGAACTGTGAGACGCAAGGCAGGAGTGGAGGACACTCAACACACAATGTGGGTGTCAGAGCCGCTGGCACACCACATTTCCCGGTGGGATCTTTGAAGCATAAGGAAACTGTCTCCAAGAGAAAACTGTTTGCTACAGGCCAGAACAGTGGATACCATGCTCCCAAAATTTTGGACAGAAAGGCTCTTGTACGAAAATTTAAGAAATTTAGTAGCATTTTAAGAAAGACAAAGACAATGCCCAGATCCACACTTTGGCAAATTTGTAATGGATGTATGTATAGTATGACGCAGTCTTTCCAATAAGTAATCATTTAGTGTATGTATGGCTGTGTGTGTGAGTGGACAAGTAAAAAAATTTTGTGTGGCCCAAATGTG
>JASPKP010004560.1:12500-17417 GCA_030674155.1 Stramonita haemastoma | reverse complement strand
CCTCGTTGTTGTGGTTGTTGTTGTTTTTACTTGGCATGTCAGCTTTATCGTTAAGTGTACAAATCAGTGAACCTTAGTGCTTTTACAGCCTTTGACAATGTTGACACCTGCACCGTTTACTGTTTCTCTCAAAACCATTGATCAAGATGTGTCAACAACAGCAGTCACAATTTGTTTACTTGGTTAGTTTTGGAGGTAGTTGGTTTATATATGTGATTAAAAAAAAAACCCTGCAAACCCATGGACACATTGTCGGTTGTATTGATATTAACTAACAGTGTCAACAACAGAAAAAATTGATAATTTTACTGTCTTGACACTACACATAAACAGTTTTGTTGTTTCTCCGCACAAGTTTAACAAAATATTGTCCAAAGCATTCAGAATAACTGCTTTTGGCAAGCAGCGCTAAAGGCAATCAAAGTTAATTTAAGGCTACAAATCTGACCCCTTTCTTTTAACTTTGCTTCCAAAAGTAAGTTTCATCAGAGTCATTTTTTTGTCAGGCTGCTTCTTCTTTGCGTTCGCCAGGTAGACATCTTAATCCCTGCAATGAAGGTAGCATTACGCTAGACTGATATGTTCTCCAAGTCAATGTAGAATGCTCCCTATCGTTGAAAGCAATTAAAGCTATGATCTTTACACCCTTTGACACTGCCTGTGGACACGTTTGTCAGATACTTGTCGTTTCTTTTGACACATATGAACCGTACACTGACATAACATTTGAAAACATAGCTATGGCAGGCCTTTGACACCATTTGGAACCTTTGTACGACTGTGTTTCTGTGTCCTTTATATAAAAAATGAAAGTAAAAAAATAATGGTTAATTTATGATTTTGGTTGTAGGAAATTACTCAGCCTTAAAAGAAATGTGCAGGTGTTACTTTAACCAGTTGTTATTTACGTGATTAAAATTATAATTTTTAAAAGTCAAATAAAAAATTGGATCTTTAGACATACATAAACTACCATATTTTTAACCCCTAGCTCCTTTATTCTGGGTCAAGGTGAGGGTCAGGTTTCAGTCAGTTAAAAACCACGTGCCGGTTTTAAACTGGTTTACTGTATTTATCAGAATTTTTGCTGGGACAAACTGCTGACACTGCAAAATGAAGCTCAAGAAAGACAGACATAATCCTTATCAGTACTTCAAATAACTTTTTTTTTAAATTGTGGGTTTGATGTACTAAAAGACTCAAGCATTGACGCACAAACGGGGAATAACCTCAAGTCTGCTAACAAAACTATACAACAATATGGTGGGTAAAAACGGTCTCATATAGGCTACAAAACCTCACCATTGGTGATCATGGGAGTTAAGCAGACCAACAGGGAAAAAACCAATCAAAAACAGCAACGGTCACAACTGGCTACCCCCCCCCCCCCCCCCCCCCTTTGACACTAACACGCTCAATCAGTACATTTGAGGGAGCAAATGAGCAAGAGAGAGAGAGAGGAGGGGGGGGGGGGGGGAGGGGGAGGGGGAGAGAGGGAGAGGGAGATTTGGGGAGACTGACAGACAAAAACTGCAGAAGCAAAATTAGTGTAACTGATTTGGGGGGGGGGGGGGGGGGAATTAACAGAAACAAACCCCACCAACCCACCAACCCACCAACCAACCAGCCAACCAACCAGTCATGCGACCAAACAATTAAACAACCCCCCCCCCCCCCGAAAAAAATCAGTGTTGGTAAAAAAACAACAAAAAACAAAACAATAACAACACAACAACCAAACACAAACAATCCAAAGACAGAAAACCAAACCAAAAACTGAAAGAAAATATGACAAACTTCAATTGCCTTTTCTTGCAACTTTTACTGAGTATTTGTTTTAAAAACAAAACAAAAAAAAACACACACACACACACGCATGCACGCACGCACGCACACACACACACACACACACACACACACACACACACACACACACACACACACACACACACACAACACAATCACAACTTTATTTGCAAAAAAGGAACAAAAAAGAAAAAAAAGAGGCACAATCAGAATGTAGATTCCCCTCCACCAGAAGTTTAGAGGATAGTTTAGTTTTTAGAAAACACAGAAAGCTTGTTGCTACCAGCTTTGTTCGGTTGTGTGTGTGTGTGTGTGTGTGTGTGTGTGTGTGTGTGTGTGTGTGTGTGTGTGTGTGTGCGCGCGCGCGCGCGCGCGTGCGTGTGTGCGTGTGTGTGTGTGTGTGTATCTGTCTGTCTGTCTGTCTGTCTGTCTGTCTGTCTTTTATTTTTTTTCCATTTTGCTTTTTGTCTTCAGCTCCACCCCCTTCTGTTCTGTTTTTTTTTTTTAAATTTTAAAGTGTACTTCTTTCCTTTTTTCTTTCTTTTCTTTTAAAACAGTCCTTAGAGTAGTCAAGCTTTTTTCTCTGGCATGTTCTTTTTTTTTTCTTCCGACCTTCCTTTCTTCTTGAGTTGTCTGATAGGATCATCATCATCATCATCATCATCATCATCATCATCTCTCTCTCTCTCTCTCTCTCTCTCTCTCTCTCTCTCTCTCTCTCTCTCTCTCTCTCTCTCTCTCTCTCTCTCTCTCTCTCTCTCTCTTCTCTCTCTCTCTCTCTCTCTCTCTCCACACAACAACATCATCTTTAAAATATTTCTTCGCGTAATTTCACATAACAATCAGTAAAACTGGTAATTTTCTTCACACTGACAGTATGAAGGTCTGAAAATAATAATGCATCGTTTAATTCAGAAAATCTCAGAGAAATTTTTTAAAATGTGTTTTTTGTCTGCGTTACTTAATACCACAGTTGCAGAGAGACAAAGACAGTAACTAAATGGGAATGTCTCAAGAAGTCAGGCCAGTTCCCGAAATCGGAAATCTCCGCTGGGACGTTAATTAATCACAACAACAACAAAATCACTAGCGTTTTGGCTTACTTTGTCAGGCCAACCTTACCCCTCTGTAAAATTGTGTCGGCTAATTTTGCCCCTCTATATATGCCAGGCTAGCCTAGCCACTCTATAGAATGATGTCAGGCCAGCTTTGAGGCTTCCTATGTCAGGCCAGTTCTGCTAGGCCTACTCTATAAAAAATTTTGTCAGGCCAATTTTGCCACTCTATTTATCTAGCTCGGGCCAATTTTGCAAGTCTCTACGTCAGGCCAACTTTGAAACTCTATGTTTGTCAGATCAGACACGTCACTCTATATAAAAGGATGTCAGGCCCACTTTGAAACTATATGTCTGTCAGACCATGTACCAGCCTTGCCACTCTATACAATGCTGTCAGGCTAACTTTGAAATTCTATATCTGTCAGACCAGCCTTGCCACTCTATACAATGCTGTCAGGCCAACTTTGAAACTCTATATCTGTCAGACCAGCCTTGCCACTCTATACAATGCTGTCAGGCTAACTTTGAAATTCTATATCTGTCAGACCAGCCTTGCCACTCTATACAATGCTGTCAGGCTAACTTTGAAACTCTATATCTGTCAGACCAGCCTTGCCACTCTATACAATGCTGTCAGGCTAACTTTGAAACTCTATATCTGTCAGACCAGCCTTGCCACTCTATACAATGCTGTCAGGCTAACTTTGAAACTCTATATCTGTCAGACCAGCCTTGCCACTCTATACAATGCTGTCAGGCTAACTTTGAAACTCTATATCTGTCAGACCAGCCTTGCCACTCTATACAATGCTGTCAGGCCAACTTTGAAACTCTATATCTGTCAGACCATGTACCTGCCTTGCCACTCCATAAAATGATGTCAGGCCAGCTTTGCGACTGTAGGCCTATGACATTTTGCTGCTCTAGAGCTACGTCAGGCCAGCCTTGCCGCTCTCTATATCGGACAGAATAGAATCCAGATGAACCAGGAAGAGGTCAACATCCTGGCGGGTGAAGGTCATGGGCGGCTTGAACTTGAGGACGTTGTTGTAAGGTCCGTCCTGGGCCAGCAGGACATTGGCTTCCTTCAGTCTGCACACACAAACACACGCACGCACGCACGCACGCACACACACGCACGCACGCACGCACGCAGAGTTACCTGTGTGTTCTTCTTGTGGTCTTGGAATAGTTACCGTGCGTGATAAACGTATGATTTGATTGCAAGCAATATCTTCACTCGGCGAGAGGAATCGGCGTTTCTGCGTGCATGCGTACACACACACGTGCGTGCACGTGCGCACTCATGCACACACACACACATACACACACTCACACACACTCTCTCTCTCTCTCATAGAAACTTCGACAGGTAGACAGACAGACAGACAGACAGACAGACAGACAGAAGGACAAACAGACAGACAGACAGTGAGAGAGAGGAGAGCACAGTGCCCATCAGTGGAGCAGATCCTCACTTGGCCAGGACGTAGCTGGCGGCAGCAGTGAAGGGTTCCCTGGACTCTCTGTTCTTGACCAGGTCAATGCCCACAAACAGACCCCTGCCTCTGCCCACACAATATCAACAACAACAACAATAACTGTATGTGTGTGTAGTGTGTGTGTGTAGTGTGTGTGTGTGTGTGTGTGTGTGTGTGTGTGTGTGTGTGTGTGTGTGTGTGTGTGTGAGTGTGTGTGTAGTGTGTGTGTGTGGTGTGTGTGTGTGTGTGTGTGTGTGTGTGTGCGTGCGTGTGTGTGTGTGTGTGTGTGTGAGAGAGAGAGAGAGAGAGAGAGAGAGAGAGAGAGAGAGAGAGAGAGAGAGAGAGGTGTGTGTGTGTGTGTGTGTGTGTGTATTGTGTGTGTGTGTAGTGTGTGTGTGTCTGTGCGTCTGTGTGTCTGTGCTTGTGCGTGTGTGTGTGGTTGTAGTATATGTGTGTGCTCGCGCGCGCGCGCGCGCGCGCCCGTGTGTGTGTGTGTGTGTGTGTGTGTGTGTGTGTGTGTGTGTGTGCGTGCGCGCGCCTACATCCAGCATCGTCAGTACCACTATACATTC
>JASPKP010004560.1:0-7500 GCA_030674155.1 Stramonita haemastoma | reverse complement strand
TGGTCCATTCTCCTGTCTTTTTCTTTTCCAGAAATACTTATAGACTATAATTCTTTCCCACACTAAAGTAAGATAGACTGGGCCTGACTAGTCGGGTGCTTAACGGCAGTACAATGCATTCTATTCATGCAACAGACAACAATAGTTGCTGTCTGAGTGTTCGAAGAAGAAGAAGAAGAAGAAGAAGAAGAAGAAGAAGAAGAAGAAGAAGAAGAAGAAGAAGAAGAAGAAGAAGAAGAAGAGAGGAAGAAGAAGAAGAGGAAGAAGAAGAAGAATGCAAAGAAGAAGAATGCAAAGAAGAAGAAGAATGCAAAGAAGAAGAAGAAGAAGAAGAAGAAGAAGAAGAAGAAGAAGAAGAAGAAGAAGAAGAAAGAAGAAGAAGAAGAAGAAGAAGAAGAACAACAACAACAACAACAACAACAACAAGAAAGACGAAGACAACCCCCCCCCCCAACTTACTCATAGACACGTGACAGATAGCCCTCAGGGTACACAATCAGTCCTCCACAGGTCTGCATGGACTCGGCGATGAAGCAGCACACCTTCTTGCCTTGCTGCTGGATGCTGCTGATGACGGCGTCAACATCGGCAGCGTACTTAGCACCGAGGTCCTCTCCCGGGTAGTCTTTGTCCCGGTACTGCCCGCGGTATGTGTCTGGACAAGGCACCTGCAGGTACAGACAGACAGACAGAGAGAGAGAGAGAGAGAGAGAGAGAGAGAGAGAGAGAGAGAGAGAAGAGAGAGAGAGAGAGAGAGAGAGAGAGATGCTTCAAATGACCGCCTGTAGTATGTATTCATCTGACCCGGGTTCCATTCCTGTTTAAGGGGATAGTTTCTCCTGGAGTTAACATCAGTACCGACTCCACTCTCCCCAAAAAGTCCTTCGGATGAGACTATAAACTAAGGTCCTGTGTGTGAACGCAACGTAGATCAATCTTGCACGTATGTTAAACATTGTTCCGCTTTTAGGAAGAGTAGGCCATTGTGTGCTGGTGGGAATGGATGACAAACTTTAACAAAACTGCATATACACGGGGAAGGGATGAAAAAAGCACACGAGTGTTTATTCTGTTATTCTCACAAAATAAAAGAGTAGTTATTGAGGAACAAGTAGCAGAAGAAAATAAGTACAGGTAGCCACTTACAACTTCTCAATCATTTTGAAAACGACTTTTCAAAGTGTCAATAAAGAAAATTAAAATAAAAAATAAACTCTAGGGAATAATGTCTTTCAATGGCAGCATTTTATGCATTTTTGAGTAAGAACCATGCCTTTGGCCTGATCTGACTAGAGTTTCGGCTCCTGGATAAGCCTTCATCAGATGAACAAATAAACAGTAAACGAACGAACAAATAAATAATTTTTAAAACATGAATTGACGAATGAATGAACAAAAAAAAAGTGACTAAAAAAAAGAAAAAGAAAGGAAACCAAGAGAGGATGCAGACCAGCTACAGCCTGAGGCAAGGCAGACAGACAGAGAGGTGACGCACCACATGAACATAGCCCGGCTTTTGGTGCACACCGTCCTTCATAGCATCCAGCTTGTAGGGGCTGACGTTGATCAGGGAAATCACGCTGCCATGGTAGGCTCTGTAACAGGTCAGTCACATCTGTCTGTTTATCTGACTGTTTGTGTGTCTGTCTGTCTAACTGTCTGTCTGACTGTCTGTCTTTTTATCTGTGTGCCTGTCTGTCTTTTTATCTGTGTGCCTGTCTGTCTGTCTGTCTGTCTGTCTGTCTGTCTGTCTGTCTGTCTGTCTGTCTGTCTGTCTATCTATCTATCTATCTATCGATGATCGATTAAGACTGCAGTTAAGACTGCAAACAGACAAACTGCACAACCTTCAGAATTTCCTCATTCACAGTAAACAGTCAATAATCAATCAAGCAGCTGCTAACCTGTCCATTGTCAGCATCTCTGTGTTCTTGGTGTGATGCATCGCCAACCGTAGTGCCAGGTCATTAGCCTCCGATCTGAGTAACAGAGGATGCATAGTTTATTCTGGATATTAGGTACGCAATTAAAAACAAGGCCATGCCCTAGATTATCTATGAGAAAGAAGATCGTAAAACTTTTATGACACCTATCAGATTTGAAGAAACCATATAGCTTCCAGGAAGTGATTTATGCACTACCACTATCCACTACGATTATATATGTTTATCACATTCAATCATTTTCTCAAGGCTAGTGATGGCTAGCGCAAGAACATTTAACCTGAAAAAATCCCTTGTTCACTTTTGCAGCAGAAAGATATTGCTCTTTGGAAGACATGAAACGTGGAGACTCCCTCCACCCCATCGTTCCCAAACTGAGCAAATAAAGATTAAAAAAACTTGCAACTACTGACCCGTGTTATCCCTTTTTAAACTGTTGGGGTGGTGGGTGCTTCTTTACTCCATCCTCCAATATAACATACAATCCCTACACCTACCCAGAGTTGGTGAAGTAGACAACAGAGAGTTTGGGAGACATGGTGGCAGAGAGACGTTTGGCCAGCACCACCATGTTGTCGTGCAGGAAGCGGGAGTTGGTGTTGAGGGTCTGCATCTGCTGCACCCCGGCCTGCACCACCCGGGGGTGACAGTGGCCCACTGCAAGCATTGCAAGGTAAGGCCCAGGTAAGGTCCAGGTAAAGGTGTTCTCATAACCTTTGCGGTCGTTGGGGGAACGAGGTGTTAGAGACCTCAGCTTCTCCAGGAGCCAACATATTGAGGGTAGCGCCCATCTCTTCTCCCGCACTGCTTTACCTTCCCTGACTCTAAAGAGGGCAGGTACCCATTTACAACTGGATGAGCTGGGGGGCTGTACTGAAGCCAAGGTGCGCAAACGGTCACCTATCCACTTTGGTACCTACACTCAAAGCTGCTTAAATTTAGCATGGGGAAGAGTGGTCTGAAAACTGAGCTATCCCCTCCCCAAACCATGTGCACACTCCTTTACAAGTATAGCCATGTTTTGGAGTTTATTTTATTTTGACAAAGTGTTAGAGATAGAGAAAAATGACATCGTGATCTATAGGTAAAACATTATCTAGATCAATAAACGAGGGTAGGACACTAGGGAATTACCAACTAAAGATTTGGAGATACATAGTATAAACTGGGAGATAGGCCCAATGAATGCTTGTATGCTCAGTTTGTTTTGGGGTTCCTGTGAAACAGGAAACCTGTCCTAAATGATCCAGAAAACACTCGAAGTTGCTGTTTTTTAGGTATGGGATGCATTTTTGTGGTACCATTGTAATTTTTGGAGTGTATTAAAATTATTACTGATAATCAAAATTTAACGAGACATGATTGTCTGTTCAATTTGACTATAAAGTCAAATCCAACATACAAACATATTTTCAACACACAGATAGTTATAAGAATTCAAATGTTCGAAATACATGCCTCACCATCTCAAGGTTAAGAAAAAAACTTTTTATACAAGAATGACATTTTTCCCTTTTGTTTTATGACATTAAAAAACACACAGCAACTTTCGTTTTCTGTGAAGCAACACCGACCCCCTCCCCCACCCCCAACATAACAACATAACTACAAACAAACAAACAAAAAACCTATAAACCAAAACAAACTTACTAAGAAAACCCCCATAAAAACACAACCACAAATGAATACTTCCCATCCCCCCCAAAAAAAAGAACAACAACCCCAAAACAAGAGAAGGAAAACCATCACCATGGCAAACATTGTTGATGCAGTCCAGGTATTTGCGTCCTTCCTCATCGAACATGTACTGGCCAGAGGCAGACACTATCTTCAGAGGATTGGAATTGAAGAACAAGGAACATGACTTGCTGTAACACAGCACACAGTTAGTGTAAACAACATGGTTTTTGTCCAGAACAACTTAGCACCAAGACATGAAATGAGTACAACAAACAATGGTTATAAGAATACTATAAAAAAAAAAAAATTATGTGAAAAAAAATTAATATGGGGCTGCAGCTGAACATTATTGCATCATATCAATGAAAAAATAAGATAATTGTGTAACTTGTATTAAGATTGCGAAAATATCAGGCTAAAGAAACAACTAGTAGACAGCGATAAATAAACTAGATGTAACATGGGTTTCATCTACTCTACAGCATTTTACACGATTGTATTTACTGAAACTTGTTACACACTAGAAAAAAATGGATGGCTCTGCTCTTGTGGCAAATAAATCTGAAATGACAAAGTGGTATACAAAATTAATAGAAACAGACTGACTCACCTCCACCACCACTCACTCACCCGATGTATTGTTTTCTGAGCTCTAGGGTTTGGGCTTTGGGCAATGTGGTCATCTTGGAGAAAGGGGCTGGTCAGTGTCCTGTAACCTGACCAGTTATCCACTGTGTAATGAAAGATGCTGGCTGATACCAAAGCTAGCAACCCTTGATTCTAGCCTGGTCTACCTTCCCCTCAGGAACCTTAAGCTAGTGACACACGATCCTTTCCGACCCTGCCGTTGAGAAAGTACAGTTCGAATCTGTTCTTTCAGACCTGCCCGCGTGAAAAGGCCGAACTTGCCACATGAGACGCGCTAAACCTTAGTATCACTAAATGTGAACAGTCTTTGAACATACAAAAATGTTTGAAATGTGTTGATAGGCAAAGGCAGCGGTGTGTCCCTATGATTCAATCACAAACACAAGACACACACACACACACACACACACACACACACACACACACACACACACACACACACACACACACACACACACACACACACACACACACACACCTGTGCCTAACATGATTGTAAGCGTCAAGCTGAGCATTAATTGGCTGGAGGATGCGAGCCGTCCCTTTGAGATAGAACACGACCTATTCCGAACAATGGGGGTAAACCTGATGCCTCAAATCGCTAGAGACATACGTTTTACAGTGATCAGAAGATCCAGTTAAGACCAGTTTACCATGGCCGTCCCTGTCATACAGTTTGAGAGCTTAGTCTGTTGCCCCTTTAGTTTTTTCTGTCATAGGTGCAAAGAAAGCATGTCATGGTGGCGTGTCCTTGTATGGTGGACTATGTCCTGCTATGATATTCACTGCACGATTAATCACAGTGTGATACAGTATCTAAGTACTTCATACATGACGTAAATGATAATGGGCCTTGAAGTACAGTAGGGGAGAGAGAGAGAGAGAGAGAGAGAGAGAGAGAGAGAGAGAGAGAAGAGAGAGAGAGAGAGAGAGAGAGAGAGAGAGAGAGAGATTGTTAGAATATTTATTATCTTCACAACATTTTGAAAAAGTAATAGAAACTGAACATTCCTTCATCATGCCTGTATTCACCACAACAGCAACAACATATTAACAAACAAATATATCACTAGAGTTCTGACAGTTCTTTCATAGGAACTTGCTAAACTTATCCTAAGTATGAACCAATCTACTGGTTTGGGTTCTGTAAAATTTAGCAGTATGTGACGTTCTCTAAGATCTCTGAGAATGGAACAGCATAAAACAAAAATGGACTTTCTCTTTCTTGTCGTCTTTACACACTGGATACATCAGATCGATATCCTTGTGAGACCTGTAGCAAAAATAACATGAGCGATTTCAGCAATACCAAGTTGAGATCTTGTGTTCACAATTCTTACAAGTCAAGTTTAACATTAGGTATGGTTTAACATCAGATAATTATTGTACAAAACGTTCTATATACACTAAATCTGTCACTATTATTAATGAGAATCCCATTCCTGAAACCCCTATGCAATTAATATTTCTCTATGGTTATTGAAAAAGAAACCAAATTTTTCCCAACCCTGATTTTCCCAGACAAAAAAAATATCCAGATACAATTCATAACGAAATATTTGACATATAGCTTCTTTTATTTTCATGCATCTAAATCAAACAGCAATCTTATAGGCTTTCTGTGGCAACCTGGACTAATCCATTCTTGTTAATTCTAATAAACAGCGAAAACATCTTACTGTGGAATTCAAGTAAATATGATATGTGTTTGTTTTTCTACATTCAAGATCATTGGGTGTCTACATTTCAACCCCAAGTACTTCTTCTGAGCAAAAATAAGAATACTTTTTTCACTGTTAACGAGCCCACATCGAGACCCCATAACTCAGCCCCATATTGCACAATCGGTTTGCATTAGTGTATCAAACAGTTTTAAAACAATGTAAGGGAGTGGCATTTAAACATACACAGTTTCTGTAATCTGTATAATAAAGTTTTTCTTTGCACTTCTCACTAGATCATGGCAAGCCACCCTTGCAGAAAAAAAAATTATCCCTAAATATCATCAACGTTAACAATAATCAAAGCTGTTTTATCGTAAGTCCATCTTTCTCTTGCTGCCAAATTCCATCGTTTCTTTAATAAAACAATACTTTTCCATGTTTACTTTTAAATGAAGTTTGGGAGTTACATGGTACAGGTTATTTAACTGTGTTTTGCAATACAACAACACTTTCAGCCAAGAAGGCTGCACTGTGTGCCTGAAGCATGATGAATGTTTCGAATTCTGATGCCGATCTATTGCCATTTCTTCCACCTCTAACAACATCTAATTTAACTTATTGTTAATTAGTGAAAAATAATAGAGGAATAGGAACATTTCCCTGTTTGACTCCACGAGACAGTAAATATGTCTGTTAAATTGCTCCCACCGAACTGTGGCT
Organism: Stramonita haemastoma; assembly: GCA_030674155.1. Lineage (NCBI taxonomy): Eukaryota > Metazoa > Mollusca > Gastropoda > Neogastropoda > Muricidae > Stramonita > Stramonita haemastoma. The sequence continues at coordinate 845 of JASPKP010004560.1, read as the reverse complement.
TTTATGTTTACATACATACCACAGACACACCGAAAAAGCTTACCATTAATTCTTCTTCTTCTTCTTTTTTTTAAAGATGAACAGGCCACAATCAATTTCTTTCTATAGAATCAAAAGCCTTTTCAAAGTGGATAAAGGCACCATATAACTTTTGACGACAAAAAATTGTTTTTAAATCGAAGCTAACACCGTAAATATATGACTGACAGTGGAATAGCCTCTTTTGAATCCTGCTTAATATTCGCAAGTAGGAATTATATTCTTTAGTCCATTTTCTGATCTTTCATTAACTGTTGTACTTTTTATTTTAATGCTTGCATTACACAATGAAATGCCTCTGAAACATTTGGGAAGTTGGCATCACCTTTTCCAAACAACGGGAGTACAATGCTTTCTGTCCAATTATCTGGAACAATCCCATTCTCGAACACTGAATAGAATAATTGGTCATAGAAAATCAATAAACCAGATTCCCCGCGCTTTTCCTTATCATTTCACCAACATCACCGTTATATCTGGACCAGCAGCTTTGCTATTCTTTACTTCCCTTACCGCTAACAGAACTTCTTCTCTTGACAGACTCATGTCACCACTATTTTCTTCACTGTCAGCTTCATTTTCATTAATTGGGTTGTATTGTATTGCATTGTATTTGTGTTGTATTGAATTGTATATGTAATTGTTTACTACTTTAAAACCACGGCATAGTTCTCTGTAAGAATTTTCGGCTGCTCACCCCGGGTGAGAGCCTGTCGCCACAAGAACAGTGCCACCGTTACATTTTTTTGGTCTTTTTCGGTCTGCATGTGTATTCATTTGTTTCCATATCATTGTGTCTTTTTCTT
>JASPKP010004559.1:7500-17419 GCA_030674155.1 Stramonita haemastoma | reverse complement strand
CTAAGTTTTAAAGAAAATTTTTAAAAACCTTCCCAAACAAGGGATTCAGTTTGGTAAGGTTAATATAGAGTTAAAGATGTGTATTTTTTTTTGTTTTTTAAAAATTTTTTTTTTTTGAGGTAATGGAATAAGATTATGTTTTTTTTTTTTTTTTTTTTAAATAGGGGAAAAACTTTGTTATGTTTTAAAGTTGTGTGGATTAAGGAATAAAAAGATAAAACACTTTTTATCGAGTTATTTTGCAAAAAATTTTATTTTTAAAAGAAATTCTGATCCTTTTGTAAAAAAAAAAAAGAGAGAAAGGACATCAAAAGAAAAAAAACCTTTTTATCAATTAGGTTGCATAAAAGTGTTATTGTCTAAAGTAATTTATTTTTGTAAAAGAAAAAAAGAGGGGTTGAACGTTAATGCCCGTAAATTTGTTTTGGGGTTTTTATTTAGTAGAGGAAGTGTTTAACGTTCTAAAATACAAATGTGACATCAAATAAGGAAAAAATGAGGGGAAGGGTATTTGGGAGTGTTTGTGGTGTGTTTAAAAGTGGTTGTGTGTGTGTGTGTGTGGTTTTGTGTGTTTTTTTTGTGGTTTTTGAGTGTGGTTGTTGTGTTTGGGTTTTTTCAATCAATCACCCAATCAACTTTTAATAAAATTATTTCCGGGTAAAGAAAAAAATTGCTTTTTTCCCAACATTTCTAAAAAAAAAAAAAAAAATTTAAAAAAATCTCAAAACCTAAACAAAACAAAAGCCAAAACCCAAAGCCAAATTAGAAAATCCTACAAAACAAACAAAAAAAAAAAAACCAACGAAGAAAGAAAGGGGAAAAAGCAAAACAAACAATTAAAACAACAACAAAAAATTTCACCAAAATTTAATTGCTAAATGATTTCAAAACTTTAAAAAACTTGCCTAAAATTCAACAACTAAAATAACAAACCAAAAGAAAAAAAATAAATAAAAAATAAATAAATAAAAAATAAAAAAATATTTTTAAAAATCTACCGAAACCAACCAAATATGCACATACCCCCCACAAAAACCCCAAAAAAACCCCCACACACACACAAAACAAACACCAACCACAACTGTGCTAACAAAAACACCAACCACAACACACACACACACAACACCCCCAAAAACACACACACCCACCCCCAACACAACGGTTTGCGTCTTCCACCAGCCGATATCGTAGGTTGCAACATTTAAAAGTTTTTTAAAAAATCTTTTAGGTAAAAAAAAACCAATAAAAAAAACACACTAAACACACACACAACCCCCACACAACACCAAAACCCACACACCCCAAAACCCCACAACAAACACCCAGTTTAAAAATTACAATGTAACCCCAAAAAACATTAAATTTAAATAAAAAATAATAATATAAAAAAATAAAAATAAAAAATAATAATAAATTAATAATAAAAAAAACAAATTTTAAAAAAAGAATAAATAAAAAACAACAAAACAAAAAATTTTTCAAAATAAATAAGTAAAAATAATAAAAAATTATAAGAATTTTATGCAATTACAATATTTTACACTTCAATTCATATTATGTTAGGGAAAAAAAAAAAAAAAAAAAAAAACAAAAAAAAAACAAATAAACAAAAAAAAAAAAAAAAACCCCCCGAAAAAAAAAAACGCAACAATACTTTAAATAAAAATCCCCCACAAAAAAAACAAACACACAACTTCAAACTTAACCAAAAACTAAAAAAACAAAAAAAAGCAACGAAAAAAAACAAAACATAATAAGAAAAAAAAAAACCAAAAAAAAAAACTAAAGAAAAAAAAAAAAAAGAAAAAACAAAACAACCCGATTAAGATTAGTGGGGGATTTTTTGTGTGTGGTTTTGTTGTGTTTGGGGGTTGGGGTGGTTGTTTTGTGTTTTGTAGGGCGCGTTCAAGTGCAGCTGGGGGAGGGGAAAATGTAAGTATGTCCTGTGTTAAGGTGGGATGTAAAAAAATCATTTTTAATTGGCCCCTAAACTCACTCGGGGTGAAAATTATAAAGTTAATCTCTCATTCATTGTCACAAACATCAAAAAACCACCAACCCCCAAAAACAAAACAACAAAAAAACACCCAACAAAACACAACTTGAAGATAGACGTCAGACGTTTTGGGGGGGGTGAAAACTGTATTTGTGCGGTGCAATGGGGGCAGCAAAACCCAAGGTCTGCAGGGGACTGTTGACAAAGATAAAAAGGGGGGTTTAACTGATTCACATTTAGCCAGTTTTCAGCCCCAGTGAGAAGCAAGCTGAAACCTTGCGGAAGTGGGGGTTTTTTTTCTGGGGCCCGCTATTTCCCAAATCTAACAGAGCTTTTTTTTTTTTCTCTCTTTTCTCTTTTTCATTCTATTCTGTGTTCTGTCTTTTCTGCTGTGTGAAAGTCTTGTCAGTTAAACTGTTTTAAAGATTAAGATTTCTTGTGTTACAGGGTGCTAAAGGAAAGCCCCCCCCTTTACGTTCCCTGTCAAACGGACATTTGAAAAAGAGTTTCCTTTTTTGTTGGGGAAGGGGGGGGAGGGGATGGATGGGGGGGAGGGGGAAAGAAAAAGGAAGGTGTGTAAAAAAGGGGGGGTTTTGGGGTTATCGCATCTGCCATTTTTTCCCTTAAGAGCTTGTGATAGTTTTTGTATCAAGTCTTTCCCCCCTAGTCCGCCCCCCTCTGATGGTTTCTGACTTTTCTCTGTTGCCTCTTTGTCTTTCCCTTTTTTTAATGTTTTCTGGGGGCAGCCCCGGCCTTTTTCAGTTTTTTTGGTGACGTTTCGTCCCCGTTAGGTTTGCTTTTTTTTTTTTCACTAATCAGGAGTTTTTTAAAAGGGGGGATGGGTTTTAAAGGCCCCCTTGGGGGGCAAGGGGAAACTGAGGAAGAGGGGGAAGCCCGGGGATTGAGGGTGAAAAAAAAAACAAAACCCCCAAACATCCCACCCCCCGGGCCTTTTTCAAACTTGCCCGCGATAAAAACCCCCTTTCCCCCTCGCCCCAAAGGGGGGAACAAGAGGGGGGGATAAATAAAGTGAAGTAAAAAAAGGTTTAAAAGGAATTTTGGTAGGTAGAAAAATTTGGGTTGAAGGGGCACCATGGGGGGAAACCAGACCCCCTAGGGGGTCAAAATTTTTGGGGCGCTAAAAATTTTGACCCCCCGGGTTCGTTCCGTTGGGGGGTTTTTTTTCCCCCTTTTGGGGGTTTTAAAACATCATGCTGCCCCCACCCCCCAAAATTTTTTTTTTTTAAACCCCTGAAAAGGGGCCCCCCTTTGTGCAAATCCCACAAAAACCCCATTTGCGATTTTTTAAAACCCTTTTTTTCCCCGCTTTTTGTAAGAGTAGGCCTTTGTGTGCCGGGGGGAACGATGAAATTTTTTACAAAAAAAAAAACACACAGGGATGGATAAAAAAAAAAAAGCACATGAGTGTTTTTTTCCCTTTTTCCCCCTTTTAAATATAAAAAAAAAAAAAATTTTATTTATAAAAAAAAAAATTTTTTGGTGGTTTCCCCCCCTGCGTTTTGGGGGCCCCCTTTGTGCCAACGTCAAAAACCCCCAACAACAGGGGGGGCCCCCCCTCTTCACTTCGCCTGAAAGTCAGTGCTATGTGATTTTTTCCTTTTTGTTTTTTTGGGGGGGTCCGGGGGTGGTTTTTGTGGGGGTTGTGTGTGGGTTGTGTGTTTTGGTTCTTGGGTTTTGGTGTGTGGTTGTTTTTTTTTAAAAATGTGGGGGGGGCCTTTTTCTTTTGTCGATTTTTTTTCCCCTGCAATTTTGGGGGATTTTTTAGTTTTTTTTGTTTTTTTTTTATACTTTTTCCCCCCATTTTTTTGTTTTATCTTTAAATTTTTATTTTTTTGGGGTTTTAAAATTTTTATAGCTGTGTGTGGGTCATTTGAAAATTACAAAAATTTTTTTTTTTTTTTACAATGTGGGGTGTATTATGTTTTTTTATAGGAAAAATTTTTTTAAAAATTATTAAAAAAATTTTTTTAGTATCTCACTTAATGTAAAAGAAAATTTTTTGTAAAATTTTGGTTTTTTGATATTTCCCCTTTACGGGGATTTTTTATAAATTAATATATACAAACCGGGGCATATTTTTCTAAGTTAAAAAACTTTTTTTTTTTAAAAAAAAGGTTTTTTGTATTTTTATGATTTTTTTTACAAACCCCTTAAAAAAAGGGGTTTTCCCCTTTTTGGGGGGAAAAACAGGAAGAAAAACGGGCCCCTCCCAAGTGATTTTAAAAAGGGGGATCATGTTTTTGTTTTTTGTTCTGTTTTTAGGAAAGGGCAGAAAAAGGGTGGAGATTTGTTGAAGCGGGGGGGGGGATCGCTCGAAACTGGGGGGAGGACGCCATTGGTCTCTTACTGGAGGGGGGGGAAAATTTGGGGGGATTTTTCCCGTGTGTGTTTGTGTTTTTGTTGTGTGTTGTGTTGTGTTTTTGTGTGTGTGGGGGGGGGGGGGGGGGGGGGGGGGGGGGGGGGTTTTTTTGGGGGTTTTTTGGGGGGGGGGGGGGGGGGGGGGGGGGTTTTTGTTTTGGGGGGGGGGTGGGGGGTGTGTGTGTTTTTTGGGTGGGGGTGTGTGGTGTGTGTGTGTTTTTTTTTTTTTTTAAAAATATATTTTTTTTAAAATTTTTTTTATAGAGGTAATTTAAAATAACACTCATGTGTTTTTTTTTACTTTTTCCCCCGGGGGGTGTTTTAAAGGGTTTTGTAATTTTGTTATCTGTTCCCTCTGACACAAAATTTTTCCCACTCTTTCAAAAAGAGAAACAAGGTTTTTTTTTGTTTTTCAAGATGTTTTCGCAGGCGTTCACACCCAGGGCTTCGGTTTTTTTTGTCTCACCCCCAAAAGGGGGTTTTTGGGGGGAGGGTTGGAAAATCAGTTTTGGGGGGTTTTGTTTTTGTGGTTGTGTGTGTGTGGGTTTTTTGTGTGTTTTGTGTGTGGGGTGATGTGCTTTTTTGTGGTGTGGGTTTTTGGGCCCGGGGGGTGCACGCACGCAAAAAGTACATGCATGCATACATGTGTGGGGGAGAAAAAGTTTGTGTAAAAAGTGAAAAGTGCATTTTGTGTGTGTGTGCGTGCATTTTTGCATTTTTTGGGGTGGTGTGGTTTTGTGTGTGGTGTTTTTTTGTGTGGGGGTGTGTGTGGTGGGGTGGGGGTGTGTGTGTGTTTTATTACTTTTTTTTTTTTTTGTATCGAGGATAATGGAATAAAAAACCCCATTTGGGGGTTTTTTTTTTTTCCAGTGTGGTTTTAAAAAAAAATTTGTAAATTTGTTGGGGTGTTTTCACTGGTTGTGGGTGTGTGTGTGTGTGTTGTTTTTTTGGTGTGTGTGTGTGTGTGTTGTTTTGGTTTTTGGGGGGTTTCATGCATATGCATGGGCCCCCTGTGGTGTGCGGGGGCGCGTGCGCAATTTTTGGCATCCATGCAAGTGTGTGTGTGGGGGATCAGGAGGGGGATGGAGAGAGTTTGTTTGAAAAGGTTTTTTTCTCAAGCGTGGCCCAAGCTCTTTGAAATACCGGGGCGCAGCGTCTGTGATGTCCCATTTCGAGGAAAATTGGTCCCCCCCTCTCCTTCCCCTTTTTCTTTTCCCCTTTTTTTACTTACCTGAGGCGTCTTTGCACTGAAAAGGGGGTTTTTTTAGAAAAATTTTTTTTATGTTGCTTATGTTTTTGGGGGGTTTTTTTTTTTTTGTGTTTTTTTCATTTGATTTTGTTTCCCAAGTTTGGGGGGGTTTTTTTCAAATGGTTATTCCCTGTTGTTCTGCAAATTTTTTGTTGATTTTATTTTATTTATTTTATTTTATTTTTATATTGAGGATAATGGAATAAGCACTCGTGTGCTTTTTTTCATCCAGTCCCATGTGTGTGCAGTTTTGTAAATGTTGTCATCTGTTCCCACCGGCACACAATGGCCTACTCTTGAAAAAGCAGAACGGGGTTTTTAATGTGGTGCGCAAGATGTGCTGTGCGCAAGATGTGCTGTGTGCATTTGCACACAGGGCCTCAGTTTACAGTCTCATCTGAAAGACTTTTGGGGAGAGTGGGAGTCAGCACTGATGTTAACTCTAGGGGAAAAAATCCCCTCGAATGCGAATCGAACTTGGGTAAATCAAATTGCGAGTGCAACGTTCTGACCACTAGGATATCCCGTCCTAAGGTGTCCATACTGACCTGCACTGAAGAGCTTTTTGCCAGATTCCTTCATTCATGTTGGTTATGTTGCCCAAACTTGGATGTTTAGCAGATGGTTTTCCCTGCCAGTTCTGTAGTATTATTGTTGATCAGTTTTTTTTGTGTTGTGTGTTATGTGTATGTGCATGCGTGTGCATGCATGCGCGCATGTGTGCGTGTGAACTTAAGCTTTTCACTCCCACTGCAGCAGTTCCTAGAGAATTGTCATTAGTAAAGCCATTCAGTTGGATTTCGTTGCGTGCTGTACCACTTTAGTTTTTGCAACAAATTTCAGCAGATCATTCAGCAGTGTGTGTGTGTGTGTGGGTGTGTGTGTGTGTGTGTGTGTGTGTGTGTGTGTGTGTGTGTGTGTGTTTGCATGTGTGTGTGTTTGCAGTGTGTTTGTGTGTGTGTTGTGTGTGTGTGTGTGTGTGTGTGTGTGTGTGACTTGTGTGTGTGTGAACTTGTGCGTGTGTATGTGTGTGTGTGTGTGTGTATGTGCGTGTGTGTGTGTGTGTGTGTGTGCGCCTGTGTGTGCAGGTGTTGAAAGTGCTGAAGCACTTGTGCCATCAAGACTTCAGACTGAAGGAAAACTGATTGACCGACTGGCAGAGCACATGTCCATCATTGGCCATCACCTCCTCAGGTCTGCACCAGAACAGGATTCCTTTCCCTCTCTGTCAGTTACTGACTGATGTTGCTGTGGTTGTTGCAAAGGCTGACATTCTGCAGCTCTATTCGAAAGGGGATATTGCGCAATGATCTTTATTTCAACCACTATGGGATGCAGGTTACTTGTTCGGGGTGTCCATATCAACCATCTACTAGTCTTTTTTTTAATATAATACATATATACATATATTTTTAAACCATACCACTAGTCATAGATGGCCTATTCTTCCGAAAGATGGATAGTTTTGAATGTGTGTCTTGTATTTATATATAGGACCTTTGTTTATAGTCCCAATTAAAGGACATGCAAAGTAATGCAGTCAGAACCAATTTATTCTAGGGGGGGGGGGGGGGGGGGGGGGGGTGTCGGATTCCCCCCAGATGAGCTGCTCTGTTTATTGTTTATCTCTTCAAGTTACAGGTCTGATGCCAACACTGCTGAGATTTTGGGCCAGTTGAGTTTGTAGAAAAATTTTGGTTTGGATATTTGTATTATTATTAATTGGATACTTGCATTATTGTGGATGCTTAGAAAATGTAGGTTGATGATGAAGTCCTACAGCTGTCCAGTTAAACTTGTCTACTCATGCATTCTTCTGCTCAGTGGTGCCTGCCCTTTTTGTAGATTCAGAACAGACAGACAGCATATGATGAATGCAGTCATACAGCCATTGTCAAGCTGCTTGCATACATGATGGATGGGGATTTTCACCATCTCTCAGGTCATCTGCAAATGGAAACCTGCCAGTATTTGTGTCAGAATTGACATGATTTAGTAGTTTAATCAGTGCGTTATCATTGGAAGAAAAGAAATATGAACTTCAGAAGGCATAGCTATTTGACAGTGTTTGAAAATACTGCTCAATTCATGAATCCCTGGATTTTATGGAAAGAGTCTCCTTCACCAACTCTTCCTGACATTCTGTTTCCAAGCAGCGATTCCAATCAGGGGAAGGAAGCGGTGGACTCTCTGATCCGTGCTGTGCGTGTGTTGCTGAACCTGGAGAAGTTTCAACGGTCTTCACGGCGCTCAGAGAGTCAGGACGTTCTGGACAAATCCGTTGATGCCAGTCAGCACGCTCCAGTGTGTGAACGACCGGTAAGTGAAGCAGCTGATCACATGATTTTCACTTGATGTTAGACAGTTTGGAAAGATTGTTAACAGTTTCTGTTAAATGGTGTACTTGCTTTGTGATCAGCATTTCTCAGTGAGTGTGAGATATGCACAGATATTGAGATATTTATAAAACATACAGTTATTCATATGAATGAATGTTCACGCTGTCTTCAGATTGATGCTTTTTTTATGTATGTGCATGAACACACATACATTGACAAATATGTGAGAATAACAAGGTAAAAGGTTTTTTTTTCTTTTTCTTTTGTGATCATCAGACAGACACTCAGGTCTCTTGCAATGAAGGCAGCTGTACCCTACAGGTCATATAAAGTTGATGTATGTTTAGGTTTGTTTTGTTGCTGTTTTAGTGCTCAGATTAACCTCTTTACTGAGCTGTTGACGAACAGCGTTCATCGTAGAAACCGTCGCCAGCAATGCTCAGTTGGAGATGGCTGTTTGTCATGATTCAACAACTCTGTTTCGTCCAGCATGCGGCTGAGCAAAATAGGATAGCAGCAAAATGGTTAACTAGCACCGACTGAAACGACATATGTTTAGGTATGTTTTATGATTGTTTTCGTTCTCACATGAACCAGCACTGACTGAAACGACATATGTTCAGGTTTGTTTTGCGAGTGTTTCATTTCTCACTTCAACCAGCACTGACAGAAACGACGCACGTTTAGGCTTGTTTCACGGTTGTTTCATTTCTCACATGAACCAGCACTGACAGAAACGACATATGTTTAGGTTTGTTTTGTGGTTGTTTCATTTCTCACATGAACCAGCACTGACTGAAACGACATACGTTTAGGTCTGTTTTGTGGTCGTTTCATTTCTCACTTCAACCAGCACTGACTGAAAACGACGCATGGTTTTCAGTGCCTGCTGACGCTGTGGCAGCTGCTGGACGACTGGATGATGCTCCTGGACAACGACAACAACAACCCCAACCGTCAGGCCGTGCAGCAAGAACTGACGCAGATCAGCAGCGACCTGGGCGGCCTGTCTCTCTCCCCCCGCCCTGCAACGGCACGGCTCTGGCTGTAGAACCCCTGCCAGCCAGCTTCAGTGCCAACTGCCCCAAAGAGACGGGGGTGAAGGATGTGATAAAGGACTCGGCCACGTGCGGCCTGGAGAAGGGGGCCGGCAGGCCAGGGAAGGAAGAGTGTGTTAGTAGTCAGAGGGTGGGTGACAGCGGTGGTGGTGGTGGGGGCAGTGGTGCCGACCCAGAGACCTTGGGGACCCCCTTAGCTTCCAGCAGACTGGCAGGTAGCTCGCAGCGACAGGCTCCGGCCATCCCTCAGATTTGTGCCTTGATTCAAGCCTTTTACTTGTGTACTCAGACCTCCAGTGAAAAAAAGTGAGTGCCGATTTTTCGATTTTGGTTTTTGTTTCGTCTGGGGTGTTTTTGTTTGTTTGTTTGTTTGTTTGTTTGTGTGTGTGTGTGTGTGTGTGTGTGTGTGTGTGTGTGTGTGTGTGTGTGTGTGTGTGTGTGTGTGTGTGATTATTATTATTATTATTTATTCTTTTATATTGAGGATAACACTCACTCACTCACTCACTCACTCAGTCCCATGTCCCAAAGGACGTAGGGGGGACATGAGAGAAGACGCAACGGAGATCTTTTTCCATGCTTCACGGTCCTGTGTGGCTAGTAGGAGGCGTTGCAGGGGTTGGGCAGTCCAGTCTTTGATGTTGTCAACCCATGATTTCTTTTGGCGGCCTCTTCTTCTCTTGCCCTCGACTGTTCCTTGCAGGATGGTTTTTGCTAGGGTGTTGTGTCTTGTGGTGTGACCAAACCACATCAGCTTTCTCCTCTTTATGGTGGAGAGCAAAGGCTCTTGGGGGCCCACACGCTTTTTGATTTCCTCTTTCACATAGTTATTGGTCTTGTGTTCTTTGTATGATATTTTGAGGAGTCTTCTGTGGCACTTGTTCTCGAATGCTTGGAT
>JASPKP010004559.1:0-2500 GCA_030674155.1 Stramonita haemastoma | reverse complement strand
AGTGCACCTGTGTGTGCACCTGTATTCATGACTGTATCTGTGTTACTGTATGTGTGTGCAGGGTGTACCTTTCAGCCCAACAGTAACTCGGCCATCAACCCTGACCACCTGAGTTATTTCCGCTTTGCTGGACGCCTGTTGGGGCTGGCCCTGTACCACAGGCACCTGCTGTCTACCTACTTCACCAGGTCCTTCTACAAACACATTCTGGGTAATGCTGCCTCTGCCTCCGCCTTGAAGATCTGTCTTTAGTATGTGTGTGTGTGTGTGTGGGGGGGGGGGGAGTGTAGGGGGGGTGTTGGTGGGTGGGTGGGTGGGTGTGTTGGTGGGGCTGGGTGGGTAGGTGTTGGTATGTGTGTGTTGGTGTGTGTGTGTGTATGTGTTTTATTATTTATTTGTTTGTTTATTCTTTTATATCAAGGATAATAAAATAAGCACTCGTGCGCTTTTTTACATCCAGTCCCCTTGTGTATGCGGTTTTGTAAATTTTGTCATATGTTCCCACTGGCACACAATAGCCTACTCATCTGAAAAGCAGAACAGGTTTTTAACGTGTGCGCAAGATGTTCTGTGTGTGTTCACACACAGGACCTCAGTTTATAGTCTCATCTGAAGGACTTTTGGGGAGAGTGGAGTCTGCACCGATGTTAACTCCAGGGGAAAAGATCCCCTTGAATGGGAATCGAAACAGCATATATTATATATATATATATATATATATATATATATATATATATATTTTTTTTTTTTTTTTTTTTTTTTTTTTTTTTTGGGGAAACAGCATATTTAAGGAGCGCCCATCTCCTCTCCCTCACTGCTTTACCTTCCCTGACCTGAAAGAGGGCAGGTACCCATTTACAGCTGGATAACACTGAGGGACTGTACTGAAGCCAAGGCACACAAACAGTCACCCATCCTTTAGGTAACCATGCTCGATGCTGCTTAACCTTGGCTGGGGGAAAGCAAGTGCTCTGACCACTGACCATGTTTTTGTTAGTATTTCTTTTATCACTTGTAGCCCAAAGGTGTTGAATTGAAGAGCAATGATGATTTTTCAGTGTAGGAGTTGTCAGTTAGCGCTTTGACCCTGTGCAGTGAGGCTTCTTTCATCCTGTGCAGGAGATGCTGATTGTGCCACTACCTCAGTACTGACTCACATGAATGGTGAATGAATGTTTTCAGGTGTTCCTGTCAATTATCAGGATGTTGCTTCCATCGATCCGGAGTACGCGAAAAGCCTTCAGGTAAATCTATACTCTCCCACTTTGTATTTCTGCTTGTCTTCTCATCCTTTGTGTGTCTCTCTGTCTTTGTTATTTGGTTTTTCCTTCTTGTGTCTGTCTATCTGTCTTTCTTTGATTTTCCTTTTTTTCCCCCCTTTCTGTGTGCAAGTCTGTGTGTCTGTTTATGATGATGATAACAAAACAGTATCAGTAACAACAACAGTGAAAATGATAATGATGAAGATGATGAAGATTTTTTTTTTGGATGATGATGAAGATAATGATATCACAGTTCTGACGGTAATTATAACTATGCAGTGGTCTTTAATTTTAGTTTTCACCAGTACATTTCTGTCCTGACTATTACGTGCATAATTTTTGTTTGTTTGTTTGTTTTTTTGCAGTGGTTACTTGACCATGACATCAGTGACCTTGGCCTTGACCTGACCTTCAGCATAGAAACGGACGTGTTTGGGTCGATGCAGGAGGTGGAACTTCTTCAGGGGGGGTCAAAGATGGCCGTCACCGAACAGAATAAGGTACACCGCTTTTTTTGTTTCTTTTTTTTGTTTTGCCTGATAGAGGGGCGGGATAGCGAAGTGGTCAGAGCGCTCGCTTTCCCCAAGTCAAATTAAGCAGCCTTGGCTTCAGTACTGTCCCCCAGTTCACCCAGCTGTAAATGGGTACCTGTCCTCTTTAGGGTCAGGGAAGGTAAACCAGTGAGGGAGAGGAGATGGGCGCCACCCTCAATATGCTGGCTCCTGGAGAAGCTGAGGTCTCTGATGCCTCGCTCCCCTCCGACCACATAGGTTATGGGACACCTTTACCTATTACCTTTACCTTTTTGCCTGATTGAGACTGCAGAAATGGGATTTCTTCACATCACATCATAGTTGTTGCCTCTTAGTTGAAGGGGATGATGAAATCACTGGCTGATTGACCTTGACTGATTGACCTTGACTGATTGACCCCGACTGATTGACCTTGACTGGTTGACCTTGACTGATTGACCCTGACTGATTGACCCTAATTGACCATGACTGATTGACCCTATCTGACTGATTGACCCATGGCTGACTGATTGACCCTGGGTGATTGACCTTGACTGACCCTGGGTGATTGACCTTGACTGACCCTGGGTGATTGACCTTGGGTGACTGACCTTGACTGATTGACCCTGTCTGATTGACCCTGACCGATTGACCCTGACCGATTGACCCTGACCGACAGACCATGACAGATTGACCCTGGCTGATTGACCTTGACCTATTGACCAT
>JASPKP010004558.1:0-17424 GCA_030674155.1 Stramonita haemastoma | reverse complement strand
CCCCCAACCACCCCCCCAAAAAACATTCAAAAAAAAAGCCCCAATAACAACAGCTCTCGTGTTAAAAAGAAATTTTCAGTTATTACCCTATAACTGCAAACAAAAATTAAAAGCCATCCCATATTTCCATTTCTATTGAGGTTTAACCCAATTTCACACGATAAAATCAAATCTAGATCTAGATAGAGAGACATAAACGTTTCTTGTTGGAAACAAAAATCGCAGGTAGCATTGGGGCCTGATTACTTCTGATAATATTTTGTAAGATAAAAGAAAATACAAGCCAAGAAAAATCTAAGCAAAAAAAGAATAAAACAAACAAACAGATAAAATTGAAGTACATTTTTTTTTCAGTCAGGTCAAAACTATTTGCCATCACAGCATGGATAAAAATAAATGACAAAAAATGTCAGTCAGGTCAAAATAGACTGGCCATCACAGCAATACCAAAATAATTGTCCATGGGCCAGTTAATCCAGCTTTTACAGAGAGTAAATGAGAACTTATATATATATATATATATATATAATATATATATATATATATATATATATATATATATATAATATATATTAGTGGATGTAGTGTGGTATGTGTGGTGGTGTGTGGTTGTGTGTGTTGTGTGGTTTTGTGTGTGTGAAATGCCTAGCTGCATGCAGATCATGGAGCACCATCTTTTTTTCATCTTTTTTCTTTTCTTTCTTTGTTTTCTTGTATGTGGGTGCTCTACACGTCTTTCTTCATTGGCCGAAAAAAAAACTAAAAAAATTCAGTCTCTCTAAAGTTACACATGGTCATAGCAAGACAAAAATGTTTCTTGAGCACATCAGTCAATCCAGTTTTACGACAAAAAATATAACAAAGCACACATAACTATTACATATAAACCCCAACAACAAATAAATGGCAAAATAATATATTTTGTGGGCCCAAAGCTTTTCCACTATCCATTAGACCATGAGTGGTGGTCTGGGTGCTAGTCTTTTAGACGAGATGATAAAGCGAGGTCCCGTGTGTTACACATCATTATTTAGCGCAGGCAAAAGAACCAATGGTAACAAGAGGGTTGTCCCGACAACATTCTGTAGAAAAAAGCCACTCTGATAGGGAAACAAATACACTTGCAGACAGGAAAAAGAAAAAAATAATGGGTGGCGCTGCACTTGTGGCCACGCACTCTCCCCCGGGAGAGCAGCTCGAAGTTAACACACAAAATCTGCTGTGACAAAGTGGTATAAAATATAAAAATAAAATAAAATAAATATATATTAGGCCTCAGTTGCATGCAGATCATGGAGCACCATCTTTTTACATCTGTTTGGTGGGTGCTTCACACGTCTCTCTTCATTGGCCAAAAAAAAAACACTCAAAAAAGCAAAAACAGAAAAGGAAAAAGTCTTTCCCTTCCCATCTCATTCCTATCATCCATGAACCTGAATCAGCATTTTTTATCTTCCCTAGTCCGGAGCACTAACTGCCCCAGTGTGAATTGCTGCCTGCGTCTATTCATGTTCAGCGGCAGTGAACAGTCGGCTGGGTTTATTGGTGCTTAGTGTGTGCTGCTGCTGCATGCGTGTCTACAGGTGTAAACCAGTGATTTACAATTGTCTGGGTTTATTTTTGCTCTAGTGTGTATGTGTAGTGTTAAATTTCTAATCCTTCAATTCTAGCTTTTTTTGCTTTTGCTGCACACTTTCCTGACATTATCATGTGCCTTTGTTTTCCTGGGCCTAGTTTTGTTTTTTTTTCAGGGGAATAATCACGCTTGTATTTATTTTTCAACCTTTTGCTCTCGCAATTTATCCAGTGGGTATTGCAGCCTGGTCACCACAAGGAAAGGTGACTATTTCCTGGCCTAACATCAGTTGTGACAGGACTATACCAAATTTCAGATTTAAAAAGATCACCTAAATGCATTCAGAAAAAAAAACAGAGCTAGAGACAACCTGATGTTAGGGACTGCGTATAACAAGTTCACGACGGGACTATGAATTAAGTGCATAAGGACAAATATTGTTTCCTTTGAATTCACAAGTTAAAAAAACAGGGCCAAATCCCTCTGGAGTTTTGCAAACATTCAAAAAAATCATTTCAAAGCCATTATCCAATCAGAAAATTGAGAAACCAGCCCTCAAATAACGCTAGCCCAGCTTATTTCAAGTACCATATAAGGGTTTTATACAGCTTTATAATCATACCATCAGAATAAAACGGGAGGAAACTCGTAAATTATAGGCCAAGCTAATAAATCTAACAAAGCTATCGGGCACCCACACTTCAACAGATTGATGTAACAGAAAAAAGGAAAACTTGCTTACCATGATCATTTACAGGATTGCGAAAACTTTGGGAATTAAAAAAAATATCTTGATATCAATAATCATCTTAAGAGTAGCTTTGAAGGTTTTTTCAACAGCTCTATAAGAAAAAATATCTTGAAAGGAAATTAATGTATAAACATTAGTCGATGGAAAATTTTGGAACATTACACAGTGACCAAGCTTCGTTATAAAGGGAGGAGCTTTATTTCGCGACACCAACTCAATAGGAATGGAAGGATTTATACTTTATACCAACTAATTAAATAGGAAAGAAAAGCTTTATACTTTAGACACCAACTCACTACAGGGGAAAGACTGTAAACCTTGAAAAGAACTAGTTTCATTTGAAGCAGAATCTACAGTGAAGTGACAGATAAAACAGTGCACGGACTTCATCCCACCCGTATGTGCAAAAATATTACATTTTGACACCAACTAACTCAATATGAAAGGAACTACTCTATACATCAATTACAACTCAATATGAAGAGAAGAACTTTATACTTTGATATCAGCTAACTCAATATGAAGGAGAAGAACTTTATACTTTGATAACAGCTGATTCAATATGAAGGGAAGAACTTTATAATTTTGATAATAGCTAACTCGATTTGAAGGGAAGAACTTTGTACTTTGATGGCATTACATTGAACTGAAGGGGAAAAACAACTTTACACTTTGATACCAGTCTAATTCAATGTGCGGAAAAACACTATACTTCGGTAAAAACTAATTCAATACAAATACAACTTTTTAGATACCAACTCACTCCATATGACGGACAAGTGCTTTAGACCTTGATACCAATGAAATCAATTTTAAAGGAAAAACTTTACACTTTGATACCAACTAAATCAGTGTCAAAAATATATTGCTACAAACCAGTTTCATACGAAAAACAGAACTATATTCCTTGGTACCAACTTAATTTGAAAGAAAAAAACTTATGCTTTGATACAACTATTTCAATAAAATGAGGAAAGCTTGATGCGTGGACACCGATTCCATATGGAAGAAAGACGTTATCACTTTGACACCGGCTCATTCACCATGAAGAAAAAAACTTTATGCTTTGATAGAACTAACTCAACAAAGGAAAAAGCTTGTTAACGCCAACTAAAGGAATATGAAGGGAAGAACTTCATACTCTGATACAAAAAATAAAGAAAATATGAAAGGGGGAACTATTTTTCTTGTAATATCTGAATCTGAGGGAAAAAAATACAGTTTGGTAATTATCTTGATACCAAACTTAGAACTTTATTCCTTGACTCAACTAGCTCAGTAGCAAGGGGTAATTCTATTCTTTGACACCAGCTTATTTCATAGAATGGAAGAAAAAAACTTAGTGACAACTTCAAGAGGAAGGAAAGAGATCTACACTAACCAGCTAAGTGACTCAATGTAAAAAAAAATGTATACCTGATAGATCTAACTAATAGAATTTAAAGCCAAAACAATGTGTCACATTATGGAGATAAAACCGTTGTGTTAACTCCCTACAGTAAACATTTTTTTTTTTTTTTTTAGTATTGCCACTATTTTGAAAGGTTAGCTGAAGGCTGGCTTTTTCTGTTGTTGATGTGATGTTAAGTCCCAGCGAGATATGTGATGTATGGACTGTGGTCGCAAGTCATCCTACTTCAGAGCTGTGGGTCCTCTAAAATTGTTACAATTCTGAAGCATCAGTGCCATGCAAGCAAAAGATGCTATAACTATTATTCTTATTTTTCTGCATGTCATCTCTCGAAATCCTTCCTCTATCACGGTATTCTCCGGAATAAAATAATTTCAACGGTCAGTAACCCCAAACCTCTCTTTCCCTGTGCTGCTGTTCCCTTATAGAGCTGTGTCCCCATACCGCAGAACTGAGTCAGAGTTAAGGAACCCGTGTCAAAGAGTTAATAGTTAGGATCAACATGGTGAAGTGTTAGGGTTTGCGGCATGGGGCAAGAACTAGGGTTAGAGTTGAGTGTTAACAGCTCCAGGGAACAGCACTACAGGGAAAAAGGAGTATCGGGAAAATACTGCTCTTTCTTCAAAGCATCCTGCACTCGGCTTGTGCATCATTTTGTCTCTTAAGCTGATCTCCGCAAAATCAAGGTAAGATAATTTGTTTCTACAAAATAGGCCATGCTATACCAGTAATGACAATGGCACAAATTTGCAACACACCAAATGTCTGAATCTGAGTGTGCATTTCTAGAAGTTTTCGTCAGGTTTCTGTTTTGTAGAGTACTTCTGATCGGAAATTAGATTTAGAAATTTTGCATTTTTGGCGCCAAAACAAAACGAAGTTGTAAGCCAGTGAAAGATTTGTTGGACGAATGTTTTTTTTTCAAAAGCAATCAAAATAGAACAAATGTGTGTGTGTGTGTGTGTGTGTGTGTGTGTGTGTGTGTGTGTGTGTGTGTGTGTGTGTGTGTGTGTGTGTGTGTGTGTGTTTGCGCCTCTGTCTGTGTGTCTGTGTGTGTGTCTGTGTGTATGTGTCTGTGTGTCTTTGTGTCTGTGTGTGTGTTTTAGTTGTGTTTGGGACCTAATCCTCACCATATCTCAGTATAAGAAAAATGTCCTCATACTACCAAAATCTGTGATATGAAAAAATGACCATTTCACTTTGAAACCGACAAATTGATAAAAAAAAACATTACAATAGTAGCAAAATATTCAAAACAGAACTTAATACTTAGGAACTATTTCAATATGGAGGAAGATATATAATCTTTGACACCATTGGTACAAATAAAGAGGTAAAGAAAAGAGAACTTTTTACTTTAATAGCAATAACTCGATACAAAAGATTTGTTTCGAATTTTGACACGAATTAAATCATTTTAAAAGAAAGAATCTTATAAATTCGGTACAAACTAACTTATCATGAACGAAAGAAACTTTTGCTTGGACACCAAATAACTCTACATAAAAACTTACTTTATGATTTGATACTAGCATTCTCTATGAAGGGGAGACTATTACACTTTTACACAAACTGAATAGATAAGGAAAAAATCATATATTTTAAAAGCACCAGCTCAATATAAAAGAAACAGCTTTGGACTTTGATACCAACTTAATACGAAGGACGGAACCTTATACTTTCAAACCAAATAACTCAAATGTAGACAAAAAGAAATGTTCAATGAAAAAAATTGATACAAACTAAGTGTGAAGACAGATGTTTAATACTCTGATACCAACTACTCAATATAAACTAAATAACTTAGTACTTTGATGAAAAATGTTTGAATGACAAGAAAACCATGCATGTGTTCAGCAGCTAACTGGATATTGGGGAAAGAGCTTTACACCTTGATATCTTAGATAAGGAGTAAGGAATTCTATACACCGACAGTAACTAACACACGGGGACTGGATGTAAAAAAGCACAAGAGTGCTTATCCCATTATCCTCGATATAAAAGATTTTTTTTTAAATAATAAAAAAATAAAAGAATATAATTTGATAATGGAAGAAACAGCTTTTGCTTAAAGTACAAACTTGATATGTGAAAATAACTTCAATATAAAGAAAAGCTATACTTGATACCAGTTAACCGACTATACAAACGGCCTCTTACTTGAATACAAACTAACTCACTATAAAGGAAAGGAGTTAAGACTTATATACAATCTAGCCCAATATGAAAGAACTTTACACTGATGTCAACTCAGCCCGTATGAAAAAAAAATCTTTATGCCTTGAAGCCATCTAACCAAAAACGAAGGAATTTTTCTACATTTCCATACCCCCTATTTCATTAATTATAAAGGGAAAAATGTTTAGTTTTAATGAACTGTATTTTTTTTCTTTTACTCGTCCTGGCAACTAAATAGGATGTGATAAATTGTGGGACAAAAACTGGCAGAGCCGAGTGATTTGAGGGCTACGTTTCTCCTGGAGTTAACATCAGTGACCGACTCCACCACCCCCTCCCCCCTAAAGTCCTTCGGATGAGACTATTAACCAGATGTACCGTGTGCGGACGCACCGCAGAACAATCTTGCACACACATTAAAACCTGTTCCGCTTTTCGGAAGATCAGGCTATTGTGTGCCTGTGGGAACGGGATGACAAAATTGACAAAATGCATACACACAGGGGCTGAATATAAAGAAGCACACAAGTGTTATTCCATTATCCTCGAAATAGCGCGCGCGCGCTGCACGCAAGCACGCATTCCTGTGCGCGTACACACACACACACACACACACACACACACACACAAACACACACACACACACACACACAGATAAGGGCTAAAGGTAACATCTACTGAAAAGGAGAAGTGCAGCTTTGATCTCGTTCAATGTCTTGTGGTGTTTTCCCTGGTGTAAAAGTTTGTGGCATTTTCCGTGGTGTAGCGTAGTCTTCCTTGGTGTAGCGTAGTCTTCCATGGAGTAGCGAGGTCTTCTTGGTGTAGCGTAGTCTTCCTTGGAGTACCGAGGTCTCCTTGTGTAGCGTAGTTTCCTTGGTGTAGCGTAGTCTTCCTTGGTGTAAGCGTAGTCTTCCTGGTGTAGCGTAGTCTTCCTTGGTGTAGCGAGTCTTCCATGGAGTAGCGAGGTCTTCCATGGTGTAGCGAAGTCTTCCATGGAGTAGCGAGGTCTTCCTGGTGTAGCGAGGTCTTCCTTGGAGTAGCGAGGTCTTCCTTGGTGTAGCGTAGTCTTCCTTGGTGTAGCGTAGTCTTCCTGGAGTAGCGTAGTCTTCCATGGTTAGCGGGTCTTCCTTGGTGAAGCGTGAGTCTTCCTTGGTGTAGTCTTTGTAGTCTTACCTGGCGTAGAGTATTCTTCTTGGTGTAGCGTAGTCGTCCTTGGTATTGTTTTCAGTGTGTGTACCGTAGTTTCTCTTGGAGTAGCGTAGTCTTTCTTGGTGTAGAGTAGTCTCCTTGGTGTAGCGTAGTCTCCTTGGTGTAGCGTAGTCTTCCTAGGTACTGTTTCCTTGTGTAGCGTAGTCTTCCTTGGTGTAGCGTAGTCTTCCTGGAGTAGCGTAGTCTTCCTGGTTAGCGGTCTTCCTTGGTGAGCGTGTCTTCCTTGGTGTAGTCTGTAGTCTTACCTGGTAGTATTTTCCTTGGTGTAGCGTAGTCGTCCTTGGTATGTTTTCTTGTGTACGTAGTTCCTTGGAGTAGCGTAGTCTTCTTGGTGTAGGAGTCTCCCTTGGTGTAGCGTAGTCTCCCTTGGTGTAGCGTAGTCTTCCTAGGTACTGTTTTCCTTGGTGTAGCGTGTCTTCCTTGGCGTAGCGTAGTCTTCCTTGGTGTAGATAGTCTTCCTTGGTGTAGCGTAGTCTTCCTTGGTGCAGCGTAGTCTTCCAGGTGTACATAGTCTTCCTTGACGTAACGTAGTCTTCCGTGTTGTAGCGTAATTTCCGTGGTGTTGTTTTCCGCGGTGTAATTTTGTCTCCATGGTGTTGTTTCCTGTAGCGTAGCGTAGTTTCCGTGGTGTTTTCCGTGGTTTGGGGTAGTCTTCTATGGTGGTGTTTTACCGCATGTAGCCGAGTCTTTCCTGGTTTTGTATTTCCATGGTGTAGCGTAGTTTTCCATGGTGTTGTTTTCCGTGGTGGAGCGTAGTTTTCCATGGTGTTGTTTTCCGTGGTGGAGCGTAGTTTTCCATGGTGTTCTTTTCCGCGGTGTAGCGTAGTTTTCCATGGTGCTCTTTTCCGCGGTGTAGTGTAGTTTTCCATGGTGTTGTTTTCCGTGGTGTAGCGTTGTCTTTCGTGATGTTTTCAGTGGTATAGTGTAGTTTCTATGGTGGTGTTTTCTATGATGTAGCGTAGTATTCCTTGGTGTGGCGTAGTCTTCCATGGTTTGTTTTCCGTGATGTAGCTAGCCTTAAATAATAAATAATAAATACATAGACATTATATAGCGCTTATCTTGCAAAAACAAATCAAAGCGCTTGGAAAACTACCCCAAAAACAAATCAAGCCTTCCATGGTAGACTCGGGTGTGGTGTTTTCCGGGGTGCAGTCATCCATGGTGCAGACTTCTGTGGTCAGGTTTTCACTGGTTTTGTACAGCCATGGCATCAGAGGAGCCTGAAAAGGAAAACAGTTTAGTTGAAGAATAAAAACTCACGGTTTGGATTTCTTTTTGTGGGCTTCGTTTCTCGGCTAGAGCTCCAAGGCTCACCAATGGTGAGATTTGGGGTATCCGACCTTTTTGGGGGTTTTTTGTTTTTTTTTTGTTTTGTTTTGTTTGTTTCACTAACTTTAATGAGTAGCTGCATTCCGACGGGAGATCTAATTTCATAATGTTCATGCAGTGAACAAAGATGGTTTTCTCTAGGTACAACTCAAAACACCTGCTCGAAAGGATTGCTACCCCCCCCCCCCCCCCTAGCGTTAATACTAGTCCTGACTTCACTCTCCAGAAGTCTTCAGGGTGGGTCTATAAACTGGTAAACAACAAAAACCATACATGGTCCAGGCTGATTGATGCGAGATACAGATGTATGCAAGGAGCTCATGCCCATTAATGTTTAGCTTTGATGTATGTTGACTTTGTTTCCATCCATGACAAAGTTTTAGCATGAATTGTACTTTCCAGTAAGGGTAAAACCTTCTGAAGCCTGAGTTCAGCTGCCTACATCAAGTGCATGAAGAAAATGGCCACATATGCAAACTTCTCACCCAGAAGTTTCGCGCAACATGCAGTCAGTGATATTCCTAAGTAAGATGTAGGGGCATAGGGACTATTCTTGAGTACTCTCAGAATGTTCAGCTGTGGAATACCCAACAACAGATGACACACGGGTTTTACCTTATTGGTGCTTCCCCTTGCTCGTGCCGCGTCCTCAGGCGTTGAAGTACCTAGGACGGGAACAGTCTTGATGACAGAAGGATTCTGCACAAAAAACTGACCTTTCAGAATTAAATGCCTGCCTGCACATACATACAGAGAGAGACAGAGAGACAGAGAGACAGAGAGACAGACAGAGACAGACAGAGAGGAGGGAGAGAGAGAGAGAGAGAGAGAGGAAGAGAGACAGAGAAGAGAGAGAGAGAGAGAGAGAGAGAGAGAGAGAGAGAGAGAGAGAGAGAGAGAGAGAGAGAGAGAGAGAGAGAGAGAGAGAGAGAGAGAGAGAGAGAGTCACATTTACAGGGGAACAAATTCACATGCAGAAAGTAAATCTTAAGTAATGGGAGGTAATGCTCTTGTGATGACTTGCTCGCCCCTTGGAGGTCAGCTTGAATTTCGCACAGAGAAATGTACGATAACTAAACTACACAACGTGACGCAATGCGACGCGACTCGGCACGGCACAACATGAGGCACAGCACGGCACAGCACGGCACGGCACAGCACGGCACTCGACCCGACCCAGACAAACCCGAGCCACCCGGCACGGCACGACGCGAACCGACACGGCAAGAGACTTGACCCGAGCCGACCCGACCCGGCATACACGATGCGACCGACCCGGCATTACGCGACGCGACGCGACGCGACCCGGCATTACGCGACGCGACGCGACCCGGCATTACGCGACGCGACGCGACCCGGCATTACGCGACGCGACGCGACCCGACCCGGCATTACGCGACGCGACCCGACCCGGCTCGGCAGGGCACAACACAACTCGACACACTACAAAGGTAAGACAGATAAACTTACTGGAATTGTGCAGTTCCATTCCTGACATGCAGGACTGTGGCTGACATCCGACAGTGAGTCACTTGGCAGTGCAGGATTGCAGGGTGCAGAATTGCAGGGTGCAGGATTGCAGGGTGCAGGATTGCAGGGTGCAGGATTGCATGCAGTGTAGTGTGGAGGAGTCTTCCATGGTGCAGTGTAGTGTGGGGGAGTCTTCCATGATGCAGTGTAGTGTGGACAAGTTGATTCTTTTGGCACCACTAAAATATCCATTTGTGGGGCTCCCCTGCTAAAGCGGACATCTTGCCCTCACATTACGCTCCGTCCCTTTAAGCTAGAATGCAGACCTGCGACAGCCACCCGGTCAGCAGTATGCCCGATCAAACCTAACCAGCGTGCACCCTGCTACCTGGAAAACAGACAGGCTCTGTCAGGTACACAGTCATTATCCCCCGAAGCACTGTTTGTAAAACTAACTGCAGTGCCCCACCGACACCTGGAGGAGTGAAGAGAGAAGTCACCTCCGCAGCCTTGGACAGCTGATCACAGTGGACAATGCAGAACTTGGGACACAGGGACTCGAGCCTGTCTCAGTGAAATAAAACAGCACAGAAATCGGAAATGATTTTTTTCCCTCGAGAGGGCATCCTTGATATCATTGTAGAGCTCACTTGCTCTAAAGCAAATACCGAATACTTTGCATGTTGTTGCAAACTATTTGTGCCATAATTTCTGACTTGAGATTTTTAGGCCTAAAAAAAAAATCTTGACTCCCGGCTATTTTATTATAGATTACTCTTTTGTCAGAAAAAGATCACATTGTGTACTGAGAATATTATCGCTATCATTAGCATTATAATTATTATTATTACAAGTATTATTACTATTAACATTATCATTAATATCATTATTCTGTAATGTTCTGATTTAAATTACGTTCAGATTGTCTTCATTCCTGACATACCTTTAGCATCAGCTTTACTCTCAATAAAAGGGGAAAAAATCCTGAAGTAAGAGTATAGCTGCCAATAGAGTAAGGCACTTTAAAAATTCCGGTTATATACACAAACTTCTCACTCAGAGATTTCTTATAATCTCAGTGATATTCCTCAGCGAGACAGAGTACATCTTGAGTACCCTCGGAAGGTTAAGCTATGGAACAGCCAACAACAACAACAGATAACATACTGGTGTTACCTTTTTGGGTGCTTCCACTTGCTCGTGCCGCGTCCTCAGGCAGTGAAGTACCTAGGACGGGAACAGTCTTGATGACAGAAGGATTCTGCTTCTTCTTCTTCTTTGTCAACCGCTCAGACAGCAGCTAGTGTCTGTCCTATGAGCAGAGCCTTGACAAGTCAGGCCCAGCGCTTCCGACTTCGGCGTGGCGATGACAGAATGACTACAAAGAGAAAAGGAAGATATTTTGAACTCAAATGCCTGCACACACACACACACACACACACACACACACACACACACACACACACACACACACACACACACACACACACACAGGGGGAGAGAGAGAGAGAGAGAGAGAGAGAGAGAGAGAGAGAGAGAGAGAGAGAGAGAGAGAGAGAGAGAGAGAGAGAGAGAGAGAGAGAGAGAGAGAGAGAGAGAGAGAGAGAGAGAGAGAGAGAGAGAGACTGATGCCAGACCAACAAAGTCAGCACTGAATAAGGCAGCATTTTTCTAGATTTGAACAAAGTTTGTCTGGAAATAGGTAATTGGGGGAACAGTCATTTATTTTATCAGCACCACACCACACGGTATGACAGAGTTATACAATTGCAGTACGATATGTTACAATACAACACAATATCAGTAAACAATGCATTACAATACTTTACAATAATATCATTCAACACAGAATATGATGCGACAGAAACGCCCAACAAAAACAGATGACATACTGGTTTTACCGTTTAGAATGCGTCCACTTGCTCGCGCCGCATCCTCAGGCGATGAAGTACCTAGGACGGGAACAGTCTTGATGACATGAGGATTTCTGCACACAAAAATTGAGACATTTCAAAACTGAATGCCTGCTCGCACACTCGCGCCTACTCGCGCGAGCGCACACACATATTATATATATATAATATATATATATATATATATATATATATATATATATATATATATATATATATATATATATATATATATATATATATAATATATATATATATATATATATATATGTATGTATGTATGTATGTATGTATGTATATACATACACAGAGAGACATATAGACACAGACACAGAGAGAAAGCGAGAGAGAGAGAGAGAGAGAGAAGAGAGAGAGAGAGAGAGAGAGAGAGAGAGAGAGAGAGAGAGAGAGAGAGAGAGAGAGAAGAGAGAGAGAGAGAGAGAGAGAGAGATTAAATTATTTCTTTTATATCGAGTATAATTGAATAAGCATTCATTTGCTTTTTTCATCCAGTCCCTGTGTGTATGCAGTATTGTAAATCTCGTGCAGAAGAAGAAGAAGAAGAAGAAGAAGAAGAAGAAGAAGAAGAAGAAGAAGAAGAAGAATCGTGATAGTAATAATGCACCTTAATTACTCTATGTTTCTCGATATTAACTTCCCTGCTTCATTTGATGTCTTGCCTACCTTCATATAAAGATATGTATTCAATACAATAAACTGCAGGTGACATTTTGTTCATTTAAGGGCCTACAGGTACAAGTAACAAAACTATAGTAGCGAAGGTGATGCATTTCCTATTGTAATAATTCAGAAATCATTGGTACCCAGCTTTAATCTTGACAGTACTTGACAAATCAGAGGGACATTCTATCATCTTTCATAACTTGTAGTCACGCTTGCTGGTGCTTATTTTCATTATGTATACAGGGATGCAAAATATCAAAAATGCACCATAAAGGTGTGAAAGTTTTCTCTTTTTTGGGTAAGTTATGGAACAAAACATTCAACATAAATCTAAGACTTCACAGTGGTACAACGAAAACCAAAAGCAAAAGTGAAGAAAACATTGCATGTGCACTTACCTCTGTGAGGTCTTGATACGTGTAACAGTCACGACGCCAGAGACAGGGCCAGAGAACTAAGATGACCCACATGACTTTTGACATCTATGCTAACACTTTTAAGGAATCAGGGCGAGATGGAAGAGACCCGGCAGGTCGAGCAAATGCTTGAACAAAGTCTGAGGTCTGGATGTGTCCTTTCCTCTTCAGCATTGTGTGCAAGGGTTTTGCTGGCTATGTCAGTTTAGGACACCAAAACCAATGTCGAGGCGTAGTCTACCAATCTGTGTGATCACAGAGTACGGTTCAAAGGCTCCTGATGAAGTTCTGAAATCTGCGATCATTGAGCCTTACATAAAACTCCAGGGACGAATGATTTGAGCTTTGGAAATGCAAAATACTGAGGTACATTTGTGGACAGTATGCACACACACCTTGACAGGTTGTACTCAGTACAAACATACCTGTGAAGTACGCATGGTAGCGGTTTTATGGCAGGGGGCTTTGCATTTCTTACCTTTCACATGCTGCTGCATGTCGAATATCAGATGTCCACAGAGATCCCAGTCCTTACTGCTCTCACTGCATTTGATCTCTGTATTGTTTCAGCCAGGTGGAAGCTGATCCTAGATCCCTGGGCAACAATGCTAGGCTCTGCACCGGATTTGCTCTTCAGGGGCATGTCTTTCAGGAGCGTGCCCTTCAGGGGCTTATTCTTCAGGAGTTTGCCCTTCAGGGGTTTGTCTTTCAGGAGTGTGCCCTTCAGGGGCTGGTCTTCTAGGAGTGTGCCCTTCAGGGGCTGGTCTTCTAGGAGTGTGCCCTTCAGGGGCTGGTCTTCTAGGAGTGTGCCCTTCAGGGGCTGGTGTTCTAGGAGTGTGCCCTTCAGGGCTGGTGTCCTAGGAGTGTGCCCTTCAGGGGCTGGTCTCTCAGGATTTTGCCCTTCAGGGGCCTGTATTGCATTACGAGTCTGCCCTTCAGGGGCTTGTTTTGCATAGTTTCTTTTTACCCTTCAGGGGCTTGTTTTGCATGCATGATTTTGCCCTTCAGGGGCCTGTTTTGCATGTTTCTGCCCTTCAGGGGCCTGTTGTGCATGTTTCTGCCCTTCAGGGGCCTGTTTTGCATGCAGGATGCTGCCCTTCAGGGGCCTGTTTTGCATGTTTCTGCCCTTCAGGGGCCTGTTTTGCATGCAGGGTTTTGCCCTTCAGGGGCCTGTTTTGCATGTTTCTGCCCTTCAGGGGCTTTTCTTGCATGCAGGATGCTGTCCTTTAGAGGCTGTTTTTTCCAGGAGTTTGCCATTTAAGGATTTTTCTAGGACTCTTAACTTCAGGGACTTCTACCGAGTATACTGCCCTTCAGAAGGTCGACCCTTCAGGGTTGTGTTCAAGCATTACTCCTTGTCTCCGGTTATTACCCGTCCTCCCTATCGGTCTTACATAGGTCAGGTTAAGTCATGTGGGTGAGGACAAGTCCACTGGGCCCTGTGCTCCAGCATCGTGCTGCTGGTGTCTTCACATCCTGCAGTGGACAGGTCCAGGAGGAGTGGGGAAGACCTGGTGGAAAACATGAGCAACTGGCTACTACAGATCTATAGCACAATACCCATGGCAAAACTGTGAACGGTTGCTGAAAGTTTTGTGTTTTTTAATTATGGGTTTTCATTATTCATACCTTGTTCCATGATCCTGTCTTTTCATTATCTTATTCGGCAGATCCTTTAGAAATAATTATGAAAAAAGTCTTCTGGCGTGCGTGCAAGATGTCCTACCAAAAGGTCTTCTGACATGTGTTCAACATGTTCTGCACACGTTCGCACACAGAACCTGGGTTCAGAGTCTTGTCTGAAGAACTTACAGGGTATGAAGTTCAAACAATATTTTTTGTTACATCTTCTGTGACGTTTCAGTCCTACTGTTCCCGCCCTGCTAATTTTAATCTTTCCACCACAGCCATGCAAAGAAATGTGTGGCATTTTCAGGGTCAAAAGTCCATAGGGAGACTATCAATGTCAGGCCGCCCTGGGGCCACCAGCCAGAGGGGCAAGAAAAAAAAACACATCACTGTTGCCGGGAAAAGTTTGATACTAGTCTATGGCAAATGTCATGGTCAATACATTGTGGATGCATTTGAAGTTGGTCTTACCATTAAAAAAATCTACTGAAAGGGAAATACATTAGCATGTATTATAGATGCCCCTCCCACAGTCGAAACCAATTTGTAGTGAAAAAATATTTTGATCTATACATTTCCTAGTATTATAGCTCTTGAAAATTGAGTTTAATTCTATTTCCAGTCTCAGCATATTCATCTGCATGAAATTTGGGCTTCTCTCCCAGGAGGGAGAGAGTACGTTGCCACAAAAAGCAGTGCCATTCATTAAAAAATAAAAAGGTCCTGCTTTTAAGTGTATTTGCTTCCCATTAGAATGCCTTTTTCTACAGAATTTTGATAGAGAACACTTTCTTGGTGTCAGGGGTTCTTTTACTTGCTCTGAATGCGTGTTGCATGCAAGACCTTGTTCACTATTTGATACGAAAGACGTGCACACAGATCACCACTCACAGTCTAGTGGATGGGGTAAATTTTCGGGCAAAAACGGGGATAAAACGCAAGAACACTGATCCCCCCAATTACCAGTAATGGACAACAATGACATCATTGATAGAAGCGATCATATAAGATTCAAATCCTCCAGTCTTTAACACATGAATAATGACACGCAACTTTACTGTATTAAAATATCGAATATTTATTTATTTACTTATTGTCCATATTTTTCTCTCAAGACAAGGTCAAGCACAACTCATAAATGTAGAGTCAAGCAATCAAAACTGCGTTGACAACAAATGTTTAATATCAGCAAGTGTGGATAGACTTTAAAATGACTACAACAAAACGTTAAAACTCGTTCCGCCTTTGGGAAGAGTTGGCCGTTCTGTGCCGGTAGGAACGGATGATATTTTTTTAGAACCGCACGCCCATAGGTGTGTTTAGACATCATTCTTGAACTCGGAATGCGGCTACCTTAACGGTGGGTAAAAACGGTCGCTTACACAAAATCTCAACTTCAGCGAAGCTTGGAGCACTAGCCGGAGAAGGAAAACAATGATAGATGTTAAATCTCACAAACATTCAGACAACAGGCAAAAAAACCATTATTCCATTTATCCTTATTGTCAGTTCTCTTGTGAAAACATCAAAACTGCCCTGCAAAACTTTCAGCAAGAAAATTTATTTTATTTTTTTTATACCACTTTATGTCACACCAGATTTCTCTGCGTGAAAGTCAGGCTTGCTCTCCCCGGGAGAGCGCGTCGCCACATGTGCAGCGTCTATCCATTTCTTTTTTTCTCAAGGATGGTGTCTAAACACGACACCTGTGTGCATGCTATATTTTTTATAATTTTGTCATCCGCTCCTACCGGCACACGATGGCCCGCTCTTCCGAAAGGTGGAACGTGGTTTTAACGTGTGCGAAAGATGTTCTGCGTGCGTTCACACACGGGGCCTTGGTTTATTGTCTCATCCGAATGACTTTGACATTCAGTTCGATTTATGAACATGTCTTAAAACACAAGATGTTTATTTGCACCTGTGGGTGTAAGGATGCCTGCCTACCAATAAATATAAAGATCGTGTGTCAAAAAAATCTTTTTTTCCATTTCCCAATTCTACAGTTCTCTATTTGACAATATTCAAAAACCGGCTGTAAGAAGGAGGAGAGCATCTGAATATCTTTCCCATTATAATAGGAGGAAGGGTTTACGCTTTCTCGAGGGAGGGGGGGGTGAAGGGGTAGGAGTTAAGATCTTAAAGTCACACTAAAAACTTTCCCTTATATCCTGCTTTAACTTTATGACCAAAAACTATTTTAACTAGAAAGTCTGGCTGTGTGTGTGTGTGTGTGTGTGTGTGTGTGTGTGTGTGTGTGTGTGTGTGTGTGTGGTGTGTGTGTGTGTGTGTGTGTGTGTGTGTGTGTGTTTGAAGGATGGGTATTGGTGACAGTGCCAAACCATTTTGGTTCATGACAACTGTGCCCTCCAATTTGCAACACCACAGAAAAGGCCTGGTGGGTTTATGACACAACTAGACCACATCAGACTCTTCCTTAAGGTCCCGTTTGTGAAGACACCAGATCACTCCTTGCCTTCAAG
This sequence comes from Stramonita haemastoma, assembly GCA_030674155.1. Classification (NCBI taxonomy): domain Eukaryota; kingdom Metazoa; phylum Mollusca; class Gastropoda; order Neogastropoda; family Muricidae; genus Stramonita; species Stramonita haemastoma. Next base: position 372 of record JASPKP010004558.1, on the reverse strand, counting down.
AGCAAGATTTTTCGGCAGCAGCTGTCAGGCCATTTACAAAAGCAGGTTTTTTCCTCAAAGCTCTAATACAAATATCAATCGATACATTACGGCCTTGTTACTAAGTAACTACTTCTAACTAAAAAGTTACTTACCAGTACTGCTCTCCTTCATAGTCTTCATAAAAAAGACAAAAGCCCAAACGTGATGTTGATGTTCAGAATCCCACACATCTTGTTTTTCGAGCTGGTCAAGTGGTCCACACTGCATGCAGATGTCAGGCGGTTTGAAATGGCAAAGAAAAAGAAAAAAGAAAAAAGAAAAATCACATCAACTCACCTGACCTACCTCCACAGAGACATGATTTGCACGTGAAGTGTTGTGTCGCTAAAT
>JASPKP010004557.1:12500-17425 GCA_030674155.1 Stramonita haemastoma | reverse complement strand
GTTGTTAGTTTTTTAACAAGGAAAGAAAGTATGTGATATGTATGCACACTTCTGCACCCATGCGTGTATTCATGTGCATTCACACACCTATGTAGAAACCAAGACTTTATCTTTAAGGCAACACAGACACAGACACACACAGACACACACACACACACACACACACACACACACACACACAGACACACACACACACACACACACACAACACACACACACACACACACACACACACACACACACACACACACACACACGATCATGTCTACGGAGCCAATAATCTATTGCATGTTCCGTAACACTTTTAAGGCACAACAGATTTATCTGTGTAAAATTCGGGTAGCTCCCACAAGGGAGAGCACATCGCCATGGTGACAGCTTATTTTTTTCTTTTGTGTCTGCAAGCATGTTTGTTTGCTTCTCTATCAGAATGGAGTCTTTTTTCCACACATATTTTCAGGGTTGCCATGGTTTACATTCACTGAATGTTCTTCCATGGCTCATTCTTTGAGTTATGAACTTTTTTCGGGAATTGAACGCACTGTCCAGGTTAATAAAAATTGTTATCAGCTGCAAAGTCATTGTCCACTGGTTCTTCTCAAGGTACTGTTTTTAAGGACAGAATTATCAGAATATCTTGTCAATTGTGTAATAACAAAACCAGTGCAAGCATTAGTATACAAAGAGAAATAGATAGCAGACAAAACGGTACCTTGAGGAAAACTACTTGAGGCTGAGTTTCAACTGATAACATTTTAAGTAATAGATCACACTTTGTTTGATTCATTCCAAACTTCATAACCCAAAGAATGAGCTTAAGACAGACATGCAGTGAAAGTAAATGGAGTGCTAGGAAATAGATCTGGATGCTAATGAAGACAGACAAAATGTAAAAAAAAACTGCAAGTAAAGGAGCCATTCTTTTCCAAATAAGAGTATGCATCATGGAACAAGGTAAAACAGCATCAGCTATGCTTTCTATAGAAATTGAAAAGGCAGTAGTCAGGAAGAAGTGTCTTGAAGAACAAACTTTAAAATGATGCATTGAAAGCATATCATTACTATTGGAGTGAGAGCGGTAGGCTTGCTATCATTCAAAGCCCTAGGGTACTTATTGTGGGTACATGACAAAATGATTGGTTTCATCCAGAGATTTGGTCCACAGCATGTTTTCAGACGTGGAATGGAACACTAAAGAGAACTACTCAGCATACACGGTCAACAATGTTCAGCCATCACCACCCATAGCCACAGCTTTCCTGACATGGAATTTCATAAAATTCTCAAAGGATGGCCGTCCGCTATAGCAGATTTGCTGTTTGCAGATTTTTCATGTGGCGTCCGCATGATACTATGACGAGGGCAGTTTAACATAGCTTTGTGAGCCTGTCCAAGGTCGAATGCAGAGCGTTGTCATGTGATTCTGTGTGTTCCGAACTCTTTAATCATGGTTGTAGAAAGTAGCTGACACGGGGTTGTGAAACGAAGTACAAAACTTGGAGTATTTTCTTCATTCTAATTAAAACATAAATATTAAGATGAGCACTTTAACCTTTCGATATATACAAGCCCAGCATGTTGTTCATAAGTTCAGAAATTTTCATTTTCTTATAATGTGTTTTTTTTTATTTTTTAATGATTTGTTTTATAACTATTACAAAATGGCCGTCTGTGGGGAAAAAGCGGGAGAGAACTGGTCGTCCTGGGTGAGTTAAAAATTAATTTTACATCCATAGCATCGACAGTAAAGTTATCAGTGTAATGAATAACATCACAGACTTTTTTTCACATATTAGATAAAGCACATTCAAATTTTGAGTTCGTGTCCAATAATTATCATCACATGCAAAGTGACCCCAGAATGAGTTCAGTTTGTCTGAAAAGATCGGCTGTTCTGCTGTCCTTGACTGAGTTGGAACTTTTTTTAAAACTTGTTTTCCTTGTCATTGTCTTAGATTTATCTACGCCTCCTCGATATCACTCATTTCAAACTGCTTTAAACTTTCTGTTTGCATGACTTTCTACTCTACTAAATTATCTTAGAGTTTTGTTTTTGAGTCTGTTTGTAAGGACCTCTATTACCCCTTTGAAATATTTTCTTTTCATTAAGAAAATTATATGATGATTCTAAAACCAGGGTTTGTGTTGCGGGAATACTTCCACATTATTTAAGGAAAAAGAAGATCTTTACGAAAATGAATGTAAACATTCACAATATCACTCACTTCATCAATGCTTTCACTCACATAACAAGTGCATTTCAATCTATACACTCAAAGCAGCCCTTCGACACACCATTTTCAGTTACATTCATATTTAGATTTTCACCTAGTTTTTAGAAATGGGTCTCAGTATGAAATAGCGGTAGTCTAAATTCAATTAACTATGGTGGATGGATTTCAGAACAATTCCAAGATATCATGTAAAATTAGACAAGGATTTTGCCTTTCCGCCATATCATTTGTTTTAGCTGCTGACACGTTGTCAATGAAAATTATATACAGTCCAAAAGTAGGGACTAAAAGTTCATATATTGACCATACACACACGTCATAAGGGAAAAAAGTTGACGTGCATTTAAGAAATGTACAAAGAAACTGTAAAAACCATGCATAGGTACATTCAGAGAAATAAACACTAATGACAAAAATGACATGCTGATAGCAGTTCAATAAGGTAAGTGACACACACAATACCTACCAATGTCAGAAAACAGGCCGGGTTGAACAAGGCATAAACCGTTTACCCTAAAGGGGAGCTCCGCTACGACCGTATGGTTGGCACTGCCGATGTCCCAGCGATCTAAACGTGTTCTGCTGATAATAACATATAACTGTAAAATTTGATTTAGCAAAATGTTTTTTGTTCTAAACTTCATTATCCAACTAGTTAGCTAGTTCATCAAAGTAGACGGAACAAAACAAAAATTGTGTGATTCTGGTAAAAACGGCTAAACAAATATCAAAGAAACAAAAAAACTGTCACACACACACACACACACACAACACACACACACACACACACACACACACACACTCACACACACACACACACACACACACACACACACACACACACACACACCACGCACACACACACACACCACACACACACACACACACACACCACACACACACACACACACACACACACACACACACACACACACACACACACACACACATGATCACAAATGTATGCTAAATACCTGATAGTATTCAGAGGACCCCTAGAAGATATAAACACACATGCACATCATATATCCATGATTCTAACCAGTGTATAAGAATACACAACTTAATTAGCCAAGTATCCGCAGACCAGTTGTTTCTGAGCAGATAAAAAATTATGGTAAAGAGTAAAGGTAAAGGTGTCCCATAACCTAGGCAGTCATAGGGGAGCAAGGCATCAGAGACCTCAGCTGCTCTGAAGGCCAGCATATTGAGGGTGGCGCCCATCTCCTATCCCTTGCTGCTTTACCTTCTCTGATCCTGAAGAGGACAGGTACCTATTAAATTAAAGCTGGGTAAACTGGAGGGACTGTACTGAAACCAAGGTGTGCAAACGGTCACCCAACCCGTCCAACTGGTAACCACGTTTAACGGCCTGCAGGAAGCGAACTCTTTAGTTGCTAACCTCTGCCCTATCGGGGGACCCAAAACATCTGGCGGAGTGGCCTGACTGCCTGCTGTAATCTGACACCTCTGCTGCTGACCACTGTGCTGCACTGTCAGCTGTGAATTACACTAGGTGCAGTGTTATCTCTTTTGTGTCTTTCTCTGTATAGCCATTTCATTTATATTAAAAGTAACGGAAAGTGCTTGCTTTAACGTTTACAACGAGTGTAAACACAATGGGGGGATTTAATTTTAATCTGTCAGTTATTACAGTTTACTTTCATGCAATGCAATAAAATGATATACCACATTCATGCATTGACAACAAAAAACTTCAACTTCCCAACACGCTGTGTGCTGAATGGGAGTTTTCTAAAACATTCATCCTTTGCACATGACACCAGCAATGTAACCTCTAGGCCTACTTACATGACTCACCACCATCTGGATTCTTCAAACCTACCAGCCACAGGAGGGAGGGGGGGGGAGAGGGGCACTTCAATAGGCCTACTCCACTGCTTGAATGAATTTCCTGGGTAGGCCTAAAGTAAACTCCAAGGAATGTACACACACACTACAGCCTCATGCCTTGCTCTTAGCATTAGTATAGCCCAAGTCAACTCTTCTACTAGCTCCAATGCCAACACAATTATGTTGCTTAGAGCCCCGCGGACCGCACAGGCCATATCAGGGCTGTCACCTGTCATATTTTAAAACTCGTCTTAAAAGTGTGCGACTATATACAGTTAAAACGAGGTATAAAACCAACTCAACTATCCTTGCTTGTATCGACGCCCTAGTCGACCATAAGGGTCAGCCCAGGACGGCCACCGCGTTGTAAGAAAACCCACATCGATCACACATAAAACGAGATAAAACCAAAACCAGATTCCTTGTCCTTAGAGAACAACCATACCACTTTCACTCATATCAGACGGAAAAAGCCCGATTCTCTCAGGAAGTTAAAAATGGTGTCCGGTGGAACATCTCGAAAGAGGATCTTTAGGGAGTCTGCGGTAAAATGCTTGTGCCTAATATCCTGAACATCCCGACACTCCAGGAGCAGATGCCTGATGGTTACCCGCATGTCTCAAGTCATGCACCATGGGGTTCCTCGCCTTTCAGCAAGTGAACGTGAGTGATGATGAGAATGACCTGTGTGTATCCTGGTGAGCACTGTCGTCTCCCCTCGGTTTTTGACACACATAGGGAAAAGCTCTTTCAGGTTGGGACTTTCAGGTTCTACTAGCTACACAATCATAAAAAATGCAATCATCCGGGACCGGATGAAAAAAAGCACATGATTAC
>JASPKP010004557.1:0-7500 GCA_030674155.1 Stramonita haemastoma | reverse complement strand
GTTTCTTGGCTAGAAGCATGAACTGACACACCAAGAGAAAGTTTGATAGCTTTACTGTCTATGACCTGAATCTTTTTTAACAGGTACTTTGGAGTGCTAAAGAACACCTCTTGTGCATAAGACAGTTTAGAACTAATAAGGGCAATGGAAAGATGAATTAAACTCTGAGAGTCCATTTCCCATATTAGTCTGCTTATGACCTTTAAAAGATTTAAACTCTTCATGGCCTTGGTAAGGATATGATCGATATGATTATTCCATGTCAATTTTGGTGTAATAAAAAGACCATAAAAAATTGATCATTTGTGTATACTCAATTAGTTTTCCTTGTAATTTAAATATTGGAAGACTGTTTGGAACACTTCCAGAATCAAATAGCATCATCTTTGTTTTTTTCTGTTGAAAGAGACAGTCCATTTTCCATCATGAAGTTTCCAAGTCTATCCAACTCAGTTCGATATAATTTTCTGAGATAGTTTTGAGCTCTTTGTGGAGTGGATTTTTTCAATGTGTGTTTAACCACATGCAGATGTCATCGGCATATTGAACCAAAACCACATTACTTGACAGACCTTTTGGAAGGTCATGTATAAGTATATTGAATAATATTGGAGCTAAATTGATCCCTGAGGTATACCCATTTCAGTATTGTGGGAAGAATAACTCGAACCTATTCTCGTTTGAATGGTTCTATCTGCTAAAAAAGATTTTACATAATTGTACATATTACCAGACAAACCAATTGATTTTAATTTAAATAATAGACGCTTGTGTCCAGACTTGACCACAGGCCTTCTCTACATCAAAAAAAGTTGCTAAAACACTTTTTCTACGGCGTCTCGCGCGCGCGCGCGGCGCGTGTGTGTGTGTGTGTGTGTGTGTGTGTGTTGTGTGTGTGTGTGCGTGCGTGCGTGCGTGCGTGCGTGCGTGCGTGCGTGTGTGCGTGCGTGTGTTTGTTTGTGTGTATGTGTGTGAAGGGGGAAAAACAAACAAAGAAGGCATAAAAGGAAAAAGACATTCACACGCATAAAAAACTAAACATAAAACCCTTAAACACAAAAATCAAAATACAATTGGTATTTCTATATTTAAACAGTAAAATACAATTTCAATTCGAATTTCAATAAGAACCGAAAGATTCCTATCCAATGATAAGACTAAGATAGGATATGTGGAAGTGGAAGAACGAAAAAAAGGCACCTTCAAATTACATCGAGATCAAATAACCAGTCAACAAAATATTTCAAAACATCCACATAACACTTCTGTAAACAATTATTATCATCAGTGGAACCTATAAGCTCGCAATGTGGCCAAGCCTAACAATGAAAAGAAAATTCCCGAAAGCAAAACAAACAAACAAAAGAACAAAATTGTATAAAAGAAATATAAAATAGGAGCGAAACAACATTTAAGGTTATATATAAACCAGCTTTAAATCCAACTCAATACATTAAAAGATCAAAAATATATTAATGAAGATGAAGGAGAAAATGCAATTATTCAGGACGATTGTACATAAGGTATTACAAATCTATAAGCGAAAACATTCAAATGAAAAATAAAACATTCCATGTGTGTGTGTGTGTGTGTGTGTGTGTGTGTGTGTGTTGTGTGTGTGTGTGTGTGTGTGTGTGTGCCCGTGTGTGTGTGTGTTGTGTGTGTGTGTGTGTGTGTGTGTGTGTGTGTGTACCAGTGTGTGTGTGTGTGTGTGTGTGTGTGTGTGTGTGTGTGTGTGTGTGATGTGTGTGTGTGTGTGTGTGTACCCGTGTGTGTGTGTGTGTGTGTGTGTGTGTGTGTGTGTGTGTGTGTGTGTGTGTGTGTGTGTGTGTGTGTGGTGTGTGTGTGTGTGTGAGGGGGGAAAAAACAAGCAAATAAGGCATAAAAAAGCACACACACATAAAAAAGATACATAAAAACCCTTAAACACAAATGACTAAATAAAAAATATATCTTTATATTTAAACAGTAAAGTTCAATTTCAATTCAACATAGGAACCAAACATCTATACAGTTAAAAGTCTAGGATAGTATATGTGAGAGTGGAAGGTAGAAAAGGAAAGGAGAAAGAGAGAGAGAGAGAGAGAGAGAGAGAGGAGAGAGAGAGAGAGAGAGAGAGAGAGAGAGAGAGAGAGAGAGAGAGAGAGAGAGAGAGAGAGGAGAGAGAAATGACAACAGTTTATTGTTATGCAGGATGCCCATTAATAAGGGGACAGTGGGAGGGGGGCTGGGCACAACACACAAAATGTCATGTAGCCTACAGAGAACTTTCTTAATTACAACCCAAAAGGTCATCATGTCATGGATGCCATAACATGTTTACATAATAGATTTAGATCATTTTTTTCTTAAGCTTTGCTTAACCCTTACAATTGGAATTGTCAAGGGGGAGGAATTTCCACAAAACTGTACAAATCCAAAAATCAACATTTAACAACAATCTGGTCAGTGACAAGAAAACTGTGTCACGATGTCCCTTCGTCCCTCTTTTTTCATGGCTTGTGCAAATGTACACCACTAACACGTGACAGATTCGTGATAATCCAGGAGGCATGTCGGGTTCAGCTATTCTCTCTCTCTCTCTCTCTCTCTCTCTCTCTCTCTCTCTCTCTCTCTCTCTCTCTCTCTCTCTCTCTCTCTCTCTCTCTCTCTCTCTCTCTCTCTCTTACTACACCCTAATCAGTCAGGATTCAGACAAAATCACTCGTGCCATACTGCACTGACTAGTCTCATAGACAATTGGCTATCAAACATTAATGAAAATAAATTTTGTGGAGTATTATTTGTAGATTTCAAAAAAGCATTTGATACAATTGACCACACACTTCTCATCAGAAAGCTAGACCTGTATAATCTATCACCAAATAGTCTAGAACTACTTGCTTCTTATCTTAAAAGCAGACAACAGTGTGTCTCAACAAACTACATCCGCATCCAATCTAAAACCCATTCATTATGGAATACCACAGGGATCAATACTAGGACCAATTCTCTTTTCCTTATACATAAATGACCTTCCTCTTCATATTGCATCCAAATGTGAACTATTTGCTGATGACACAACCATACATACGAGCCATAACGACATTGACTCTCTTGCAACTACATTACAACAAAGCTGCAATGATCTTGTCAAATGGACAGAACTGAACCACATGTCTATTCACCCCCAAAAAACAAAATGCATGCTGATCACCACCAGACAAAAGCGACAAAATCTACCTCATAAACAGTTTCCAATCCACATAAGAAAGGAAGCAATCGAACAAACCTCTCATCACAAAGTTCTAGGAATAACAATCGATGAAAACCTCAGCTGGTTCTACCACATATCTCATCTATGCAAATACTTGTCCCAAAGAGTATACCAGTTAACTAAAATTAAACACTTTCTTGACTACCATTCAAAAAAATTATTTTTTCAAGCTTATATACAATCCTCAATAGACTATGCTTCAACCCTCTGGGATTCTGCCAGTGCAAACACTATGAAACCGTTATTAAGCCTATATAAACGCGCTCTCAAACTTATCCTTCTGAAGAAAACAACCTTACTTGAAGTGGATTAAACTCAGTTAGGTATCCTCCCCCTACAACAAAGACTGAAATATAACAAAGGCATACTGATGTTTAAAATAATGGCAGGAGATGTCCCCACATCCTTAAAAGATAAGTTCCCAATGAATCATTCCAGAAATACTGAAAAGCCAAGTGTCCCAATCCCAAGAATAGACTTGTTCAAGTCTAGTTTACTATACTCAGGCCCTGTGCTGTGGAACTCCCTTCCCGATTCAACTAAACAGCACCAATCATTGACAACCTTCAAAGTTCGCCTTCAATTTCACTTGATGCATCAAAAATGCTGAACCAGACTCATCTTGTTGGATATATATTATATATATATATATATATATATATAATATATATATATATATATATATATATATATATATATATATATGTATATGTAATATATATATATATATATATATATATTATCTATCTATCACCATCTCTCTCTCTCTCTCTCTCTCTCTCTCTCTCTCTCTCTCTCTCTCTCTCTCTTGATGAAGGCTGTATTCATATCTCATGTTTTCAACTTTATTTTGAAAGTTAACTACTATAGAGTTTGATAAATGTTGTCTTAATATCTCAATGTTTTAAGTGTTTTTTAAACATACTGTGTAGTTATTCATTTTTGTGAATGCATTGGCTATTTCACAGAGATTGATCATTACAATGTATATAAACTATGAGTATTTTATTTACAATGTGTAGATTCATTTTTATAGCTATGTTGAATTTGATTTGTGTGTCACTAGTTAGTGATCTCTCCCCCCCCCCCCCCCCCCTGTCTCTCTCTCTCTCTCTCTCTCTCTCTCTCTCTGTCTCTCTCTCTCTCTCTCTCTCTCTCTCTCTCTCTCTCTCTCTCTCTCTCTCTCTCTCTCTCTCTCTCTCTCTCTCTTTCTCTCTCTCTCCCTATTCTTTTGAAACATCTAGGATGTTTTACGTAACTTTTTTTTTATCTTCTTTCTTTTTATCTTATTTTATTTTATTTTATTTTTAGTTTTTATTGGTAGTATCTCCCCCCCCCCCCCCCCTCCAATAAGGATATTAGTTAAATCCCCCCCCCCCCCTCTTTTTTTTTTTTTTTAATCCAAATGTATGATTTATATTACATGTATAACTTTTGACAGATGGTGGTGGATTGATGTTCTCAGTTGTTTATTTCATCTTGTTCTCTTATTTACTCCTTACCTATTAACACTTTTCTTTTCTTCCATAATCAAAATCTTTTTATTGTGACTTCTGATTTTGTCTTTTGAACGAGTGCATTTTTAGTACCTTACCATGTATAGTGTCTTTATTCTTGTGTGTTGTTTGGTACTGCGTAAAGTTTCATTGTTTAGTATCTTTTCAATTTGATGTATCCCTGAAAAGGGCGGGGACTGGATGTAAAAAAGCACACGAGTGCTTATCTATTATCCTCGAATAAAATACTTTGCCTTGCCTTGCCTTGCCTTGCCTTGCCTCTCTCTCTCTCTCTCTCTCTCTCTCTCTCTCTCTCTCTCTCTCTCTCTCTCTCTCTCTCTCTCTCTCTCTCTCTCTCTCTCTCTCATATGCACCCCCCCTACACCCCCCCACACAAACACACACACTTTCTCCCTCCCTCAAACACACACATTCACACACTCACACACACATACATACATACACGCACACACATACACACACAGACACATACACATCCACATTCATACACACACGTGTACATAAATACCTACACAAACATACATCTCCACATGCTTTGCAAACACCACACACACACACACACACACACACACACACACACACACACACACACACACACACACACATACACACGCGCACAAACACATGCACATACACACACCCTCAAATTCACATACATACGCACGCACTCATACACACACACACACACAGATACACACACACACACACACACACACACACACACACACACACACACACACACACACACACACACACCTGCGCACGCGCGAATTTAACCAAGGAAGAATCGAACAGCGTCCACTATTACATGCATCACATCAAGCCCGGCACTGATTTGATCTTTGAATCTCTCCCGGTCCGCAAGGCGCCACAGCTTCAGCTTTTGGTAGACAACTTTTTCGTTGTTGGTCATCAGGCTGGTGTTCCTTTTCAGAAACCAAAACAAATCCAGGGGTGTGTCATCAGCAGCAGTCCATTAAAATTGAAAAACAAAATCGTCAGTTTCACAAACCAGCGTGTCTGTATGCCGTTTGCTGGTGAACACTCGACGAAAGTCCTGGTTCCTGCGAGTGTCCTTAAGCCTCCTCTGCAAGGTTCTATCCGTCAGTGCAGCTACATAGTTCTTGATGACATCAACACTTGCTCCAACTTGCTGTACTTTTGCCAGACGATCATCACAATCCGTGGTTTCCATTGTAAACACAGACGCAAGGTCAATGTCACCACGTTGCACGTCAGCATGCATTACATCCTCTGACTGTTTGACATCACTGGGTGCATGACGGATTTCACGTGGGTCTTCTTGTGACAGCGTGTTGATGGCAGAAGGAGGTGTGTAAGTGAAAAACACAGGGCAGCTTGAAGGTGTGGGCACAAATAAACATTGTGATTGTTCCTCTGTTATAACAATTTCACTTGCCTCTTGTTCTTGCCTCTGTGCTGTCCTTCTCCAAGAGAGAGAATGAATGAATGAATGAACATTTTGAATGAACATTTTTATTGAGGGAAAAGATTAAGCACAATGGTGGCTTGTTTTCATCCAGCCCTCTTAAAAATAAGTGAATCAATCAACCAATCAATCCAATCGCGTAATTCAAGTATAAAGCTATGAAAATCAAAATTTGGTGAATAAATCAACCAATCGTATGATTTGAGCATAAAGCTTTAACATTTAAAAAGAGAGAGAGGGAGTGAGTGAGAGGAATGAGGTGCGGGCTGTTATTATCTTTTTCAGCTCCTGAAGAGGGTAAGAAGAAACGGACAAAGAAAAGAGAAACATAGAATAGAGGGAAAGAGGGAGAGGAGGAGCAAGGGGAGGTGGAAGAGGAGAGAAAAAGAAGGATCAGGGAAACAATAAGAACTACAATTATGCAAGTTAGTACCTACTTATGTCAAGTGAGCAAAATCATAACATGCACAAGATTATAGAAAGGTTTCATCATAAATCTGAAATATAATAAGCACCTAGACAGTTCAGCGAAATAGAAACGCTTTACATAAGAGACAGACATAATGGTGGGGGGTGTAGAGAGGGGAGGGTGGGGCGAGAGAAAGAGAAGGAGGCAATAATAAGAGGGGACAAAAGTAATGGGGGGGGGGTTAAGAGTTGACATAATACTTACACTTTTACTTTTACTTACTTATACTTTTTAATTTGAATCTTTGATAAGTCATTTTCAAAATGATTGAGAAGTTGGTACCTGCACTTGTCTTTCCTCACTACTTTTTCCTCAATAATACTTTGTGGTCAAGTGGGAATTGCATCTCTAGTAGATCCAAGTGTAGGCCATTTATATTTTTTTCCCAACTTCTCTTGCCTGTGCATGCACTTAAAGTGTATTGCAATGTTTGGGTTATTATCCAGCTAAGACTGACCACTTGGCTGGATACAAACTTTATGACCTCCCTTGCATCCTTTAATAGGATCCCCAAACTTAAGGCACAAAGATTCACTAGGTGCTTATTTTGTCTTATACAATTTTTTTTTTTTCCAACATATATTCTAAGCATATTTTCTTTCTCTTTTTATCATTGTCTTTTGAGGGCAGCTTCAAAAGGCCACAGGAATATCAAATATTCCTTTGAATGCAATTGACACTTTTAAATTTTGAAAAGTGTCTTGCTGTAAGGTACCACAGCAGGTGGAATTTCAATCACCGCCGGGACCTCTGATGAGGGCTCATCCAGGAGCCGAAACTCGAGTCAGGTCAGGCCAAAGGCATGGTT
>JASPKP010004556.1:12500-17426 GCA_030674155.1 Stramonita haemastoma | reverse complement strand
AGAGAGATAACAGAGAGAGGGGGGGGGAAAAGGAGAGAGAGAGAGGGGAGAGAGACGGACAGACAGACAAAAGGACAGACAGACGGGACGGGACAGACAACAGACGACAGACAGACGGAGATTTTACCCCCCAAAAAATTGAAACTCCCCCAGCTCAAAAAAAATTTTTCCAAAAATTAGCCCCTTTACAAATACTGCAAAAAATCAACCAATGCTTTTCCCCCCAGCAACTACTTTTTTAAAAAAAAAGGGAAAAAAAGGGGGGCGGGGGGGAGATCTAAAAGAAAAAAAAAACCCACATAAGTTTTCCCCCTCTCTCTCTGTTTGGGGGTTTTTGGGGGGGATTTAAAGACCCAGTCAGGTTGAACACGACAGATTTACCCCCCCAGTGTGGGTCCTCCCACAGTGTTTAACCACCACCACCACCCCCCACCCCCCCCTTTCTCTTTGAACCCAACGCTGAACAAATAAAAGGGGGGGGTTTGATTTTTTTTTCCCCTTTACTGAAAAAATTTTAAATTGAGGGGGGGTTTTTCCTAAGGAATTTTATAGCGGAATGGGGGAAACCCCCCAAAAAGCCCCCTGCATTAAAAACCCCCCCTTTGCTTGCAAAAAAACCCCAAATACCTTCAGAGGACCCCCAAGTTGTTATGCAAACCCCCCCTTTTGGGACAAAACAACAAAAAACATTTTTTAAAAAACACGTGCACACGTTAAAAACCGTTCTGATTTTAAAAAAAGAGTGGGCCATTGTCCCCCGGCCCCGCCGGGGGGGAAAAGGGGAATGCAAAAGTTTTTAAATCATTTTTGCACACAGGTGTTGTTTTTAAAATTAGACACCATCCCTGAAGTCAGATAGAACTACCAAAATTTTGGGGGGGGAAAATGGTTGCATACCATAAATTCTTTTTTCTTTTTTATAAATTTTTATGTATGTGGGGATGTATGTATTTTGGGGATGTATGTTTGTTGTATTTATGTATGTTGTATGTATGAAAAGTATGTATGTATGTTTGTATGTATGGTATGAAATGTATATATATTTTATTTATATATATATTTAGAGAGGAGAGAGAGAGATTGGGGGAGGGGGGAGAGAGAGGAAAAGGGGAGACGGAGAGAGGGGGGTTGGGGGAGAGAGTTTTAGAGGGGGGAAGGGAGAGGGGAGAGGGGGGAGTGGAAGAGGGTTTAGGGGGGGGGAAAAAGTGCTACCCCCCCCTCCCCCCAAACCCCCAAAATCCCATCCCCCCCAAACCCCCCAAAAAAAACCCCCCCCCCCCCCCCAAAAAACCCCAAAAACCCCAACCATCATCACAACAAAAACCCCAACCCCCCCCAAAAAACACACCACACAAAACACCCCCCAAAACACCCCCACACACACACACACACACACAACACACACACACACACACACAAAAAACCCCACAAAAAAACCAACACACACAACACACAATTTTTGCAAAAATTTTTTTTAATGTGAAGAATGTTTTTTTTTTGCTGTTACTATTTATCAAACACACCCCTGAAAATGCACAAACACATACCCCGCGCGCGCGCGCGCAAATGCAGGCACACATACGCACAAACACACCCCCCCACAGCGTTTCTCTCTTTCTCTCTCTCTCTCCCCTCTCTCTTTTTTTCCTTCTTTCTTCTTCTCCTCTCTCTCCCCCCCTTCCCCCCTCTCTCTCCCCCCCCCTTTTCCCTCTCTCTCCCCCCTTTTCCCCCTATTTTTTTCCAGCCCCCTTTTCCTTGGGAAGTTTTGGTTTTCCCCTTTAAAAAGGGGAAAAAGACGTTAAAAAAATTTCCCCAGACTTACTTTTTTTCCCCTTTTTTTAAAACTCCCAAAACACACCACAAAACCACACATACACACACATAAAAAACCCCACACACACATACACATACACCTGACATCCCCCACCCCCAAAAAAAAAACCCCACCTTTCAATCCCCCAAAACTGAAAAGCCACAAATACACACGAACGGGGGGCACGAAACGAAAAAACATAGGGGGGGACACACGAAAAAAAAAACCGCACACCCCCCAACCCACAAAACACACACAAAACACCACACACACACACACACACACACTTTACACGCGCGCGCAGCGCGCGCAACACCACACAAAAAAATTTGCTTCCATAAACGTCAAAAATTTTTTTTTTTCTCCTGGAAATAGGATTTGGGTGTGTTTTGTGTGTGTTTTGTGTGTGGGGGTTTGTGTGTGTGTGTGTGTGTGTGTGTGTGTGTGTTTTTTTTTGGGTGTGTGTGTTGTGTGGGTGTGGGTTTTTTTTGTGTGTGTGTGTGTCGTGGGGGGGGTTGTGGTATGTTTTGATTTGGGGGTTTTTAGTGTTTTTTTATTTTTATTTTTTTTATTTTTATTTTTTTTCTTTTTTTATCGAGGAAAGGGGGGAAAATAAGCGCTCTTTTTCTTTTTTACATCCAAGTCCCCATGTGAATTTTTTTTTTGGGTACCCCCTTTAAAATTGTTCCCCCGGGCCACTATGGCCTATCTTACAAAAAAGGGGAAAGGGGGAAAATTTTAATGTGTGAAAAAAGGGGGTGTTCTGTGTGCGACCCCCAAAAACGGGGCCCTCGGCTTATAGTCTCATCCAATTTTTTGAAATGTTTGGGGTATGTGTGGGGGTGTGTGTTGTGGTGTGTATTTGTGGGGGGTTTTTTTGTGTGTGTGTGTGTGTGTGTGTGTGTGTGTGTGTGTTTTTTGGTGTGCGCGCGCGTGTGTTTTTGGGGGGGAGGGGTTTTTTGGGGGGTTTTTGGGGGTGGGTGTCTGTGTGTGTGTAAACTTTTTCAAAAGCTCACATGCCGCCCCTTTTTAATTTTTTTTTTTCGCTGTAACAGCGTCTAGGAAAAAAAATATTTCATGTGTTTTTTTCTTACATGGGGAAAAAACTTTGTAAAACACCAGTGTTTTTGAGAGCGGGGGAAAAAAATTTTTTGAATTCTCATTCAAATGTTTTCCGTTTCGTCTTTTGTTACTTCCTAATCTATTTTTAAAGGGGCAAAAACTGCCTCCCCTAAAGGATGTATGTTTGGAAAATTTTTGGGAAAAAAGAGAGAGAGAGAGGGAGAGTTTAAAGAGGGAAGGGTTGGAGGGATTTTTTTTGGGAAAAAAGAGGGGGGGAGAGAGGAGAGAGGAGAACTTTTTGCGGCCCCTTTTTTAAAATTTTTTCCCCAAATATTCAAAAGGGTTTTGACCATTTTTTTTCCCGGGGGGGGAAAAACCAGATGAAAAAATTTTTAAAAAAACTGAATTTACCACCGGGGCCCTGAATGAAAAAACACACACGGTTTTTTTCCCCCAACCCCCCTTTGGGGTAAAAGGGGGAAAATCAAAAATATAAATGAAATAAACACACGCAGGAAAAACCACAAAAAACCCCCCCCCCCCCCCCCACGCCCCGGCACGCCGCACTAAAAAAACCCCACCCACCCCCCCAAAAACCCCAAAAACCACAAACCACCACTACACCAAAAAACAAGCAAAAACACACACACCCCCCCCCACACCTGTTTTCTCCCCCCAAAAACTTTTCCGACAGTATTTTCCCCCAAAATATTGAAATTTGAAAATTTTTCCTTTTTCCAAAAAACTCGGATTTTTTCCCCTGGAAAGACCCCTTTATAAAAAAAGAAAAAAAAACCCCAATAAAAACCCCTTTTAAAAAGAAAAAAAAATAAAAAAGGGGGCAGCACCATAAAAGGCCCAAACCACTACCAAGGCCAGCACCGTACAAGACAACAAAACAAAAAAGGGCAGCACCGAAAAAAGGGAAAACCCCCCTTTTAAAAAAAAGGCGCGCACCGTACAAAAAAAACCCCACACAAAAAAAAAGGCACCCCCGAAAAAGACAATACTAACGGGGAAAAAAACCCCCATTTAAAAGGAACACTACAAAAAAATTTTAACAATACAAACAAAAAAATTTTTGATAATAAAAACGGGAAACAATAAACACAACAAAACACAAAAAAACACTTAAACACTTTTTAAAACCCCCAATTTTACAGGGAAAAAAAAACCAACACGGGACAATAAAAACACAATAAACACAACAGAAAAAGGAAAAAAATTTTCCAACACAAATACAATGAAACTACAATACAACAAAATTCAGGGGAAAAAACAAAAAAAACCATTTTTCCCCCCAAAAAAAAACCAATACAAAACAGGCCCCCTTTTCCCCTGCCCCCATACTTTTTTAAAGGCCCCCACCCATAAGGTCAGAACAGCAAAAACCCCCAAAAAAAAGGGGGGGGAAAAACCCAAAAACTCTTTAAAAATCCCCACCCAAAAATTTTGGGGGGCGCATCCCCCCAAAAGACTTTTCCCCCTTCCCCCCTTTTTAAAAACCCATTTCTAAAATTTCCCTTTTCCCGTTTTTAAAACTAAATTTTTTTTAATTAAAAACCCCCAAAAAACCAAAATTTTAAAAATTTGGGGTTTTGTTTTTTGAGTTTTGGGGGATTCTTCCCCCAAAGTCCCCCAATTTTTTTTTAAAATTAAAGGGGCGGGGGAAATGGGGTGGGCCCCCAAAAAATCGTTGCTAATTTTTTGGTTTAAAGGGAAAACGACACAAAAATGAAGATTTTTTTTTCATGGCGGTTTTTCCCCTTTGGGGGGTGGGTGTTTTTTGGGTCTTTTCACGGGGGTTGTAAAAAGGGGAACTGGGGGAAAATTTTTTTTTTTTCCTTTTCTCTGTTTTTTTTTTTGGGGTTTGGGGGTTTTGGTTTTTTTTTGTTTTGTTTGTTTTTTTTGTTTAAGGTTTGGGGCGTTATACCCCTTTGGGGTTTGGGGTTTTTTTTTCCAAAATTTTAAGGGGAAAAATTTTTTTTTATTTTTTTGGGCATAAAATTGGGTTTTTTTTTTTTTTTGGGGGAAAAAAAAGTTTATTTTTT
>JASPKP010004556.1:5000-7500 GCA_030674155.1 Stramonita haemastoma | reverse complement strand
TGGGTACCTGTCCTCTTTAGGTTCAGGGAAGGTAAAGCAGCGAGGGAGACGAGATGGGCACCGCCCTCAATATGCTAGCCTCTAGAGAAGCTGAGGTCTCTGACACCTCACTCACCTACGACGACATAGGTTATGGAACAACTTTTATGAGTAGCTGGGAGTTCCAGGGCGGCTTGGGGCTGTATATGGCAACGTTTTGGTGGCTCCTGTGACGGTACTGGAACCATTCGTAATGGTCATTGCCTTTCTAATGGATCATTCCAGTGGCGTGGAGAGGGGGGTCTCATGCATGGGTAACAGCTTGCCCTCCATACTTACCTACCCAGGCTTTGCGCTCTAAAGACTAGAGTGCAACTCCATAGTCTTCCGAGACTGATGGGTGCCTTCTACTATGAGTAGCTGAGAGCAGAAATAACATGATTTACTTTTGCAGGTTGGAAGACTTCATAAAAACAGTTATGAGGAAACTTACTTCTGACTTTCTGTAACTGTCAGCGTTCCATATGCGGCACAAGCAAACATTATATCCCTAGAGTTTTCCTCTACAGGCCATAATTCAGTCACATCAAGTCAAAAGCACTAATTCTGTTCCACGTCAAGCACATGAACAAATTACACATATAAACTCAACTTTTCTTTCATTTTTTTTCACCTTACACACAGCAATATGTCACAACACCCATTAGACATAATACATTTAGCAACCTTGAGCAAGATCATCAGTTGCAGCCATCTCACCTTTCTGTGTAACAGCCACTCAGCACAGTGACTGTGGCAGTGTGTTGTTGTTGTTGTGTGTTCCCAAGCTTAACACTGGCGGTCATCCAGAATGTGCACTGCCCATCCCACCTGGGAATCACTGTGAGATAGAAATTGCACACTGCATGAAACGTGTCCGTATATCACTGTTTTCAAGTACCTCGCCATTTAGGCAGCCATACTCCAACTTCAGAGAAGTAGCAGTGTGCCAGCCACGAGCTAAATACAAAGTGAGAAAGGAAGTACCTGGTTATGGAGTAGAATCGTAAAGGGACAGAACTCATAAAGTCAAGAAAAGCAGATGTCTTTATGTTCTAGCTCAGTTGTGTCCCTTAAACATGTAGCACAGTCAATCAAAACTGATGTCGTGGATCAGGGGTCTAGAAGTGACGCGCTTGTCTAGAAAGCGAAAAGTCCGGGTCAGAATGTACGGTGGTTCGAATCCCGTTTGGGCCCAAAACTTTTCCCTCATCCATTAGACAGTGAGTGGTGGTCTGGGTGCTAGTATTTCGGATGACACGATAAACCGAGGTCCCGTGTGTTATACATCATTATTTAGGGCACGCATAAGAACCCACGGCAGCAAGAGGGTTGTCTCTGGAAAAATTCTGCAGAAAAAAAGCGTCTCTGATAGGGAAACACAGTTGTAGACAGGAAAAAGTAAAAACAAAGGTGGTACTGCATGTATAGCAACGCTCTCTCCCCGGGGACAGCTGCCCGAATTTAATGCAGAGAAATCTGCTGTGACATAAAGTGGTATAAAAAGAAATAAAATAACAAAGTGTACCATGTTTGGCTCGAATGGCACTAGAGGATAAGTCAGCCCAAGGGGGGGGGGGGGGGAGGGAGTATGATTTGATGTAACCCCATTGGGGGCCAAGTCTTGATGTTGAAGTTTTGATTTCAGCCTGGGGAGGGGGGGAAGGGTGGGGGCAGGGGGTAGGAGGGGTGTTTCATGTTAGCCTCTACTTTGTTTTGTATTTTGTTGTGTTGTGTTGTGTTGTGTTGTGTTGTGTTGTGTTGTGTTGTGTTGTGTTGTATTGTATTGCATTGTATTGCGTTTCCACCACTTTAAGCTCCTCTCAGCGGCTAATTATTCCATCCCATCCCAGCCCAGATGGCGCTAATTACAGCAAGGAACTGACCACACTTGGACAAGGTAAAAGGAAAGGCTGCGCTAAATGTAGCACTGTGGACTGAGTGATGCTGGGTTTGTTTCGCTGTGGCTCACTAACAGAGCAGAGATATAGATATAGATGGCTTGATGAAAAAAAAGCAAATCGATGCTTACTCAATGTACCATCTGAACATAAAATGTTGACTTTGACTTTGACTTTGAGATCATGCTGTCACTCTTTCCCTTCTCCTCCCCTCCCCCAGAAAAACGCCACAGACACGGTGACCCCATGCCGGAAGGATGCGGGGCAGGTGAAGCCAGGTCACAGCGCCACCTCCCTCCTCGTGACGCCCTCTGCAGAGTCCACCCCCTGCAGAAAACTCTGCCACCTGGTCAGTTCTCGGGGACAGGCACCTCTGCAGTTCGACATCCATTTCCTCACACGAGGCAACGCCAGCAAAGACGCTAACTACCTACAATACTGGTTCGTCGACAAGAAGGGAGACCCTTTCCGCCATACCACCACAAGCTCGTACCATGCAGATGGACAGTTTGATACGAACATAACGCATGTCCGAATTGTTGTGGAGGATCTTTCTCGAATCACAAGACTGTGGCTGAATC
>JASPKP010004555.1:0-17426 GCA_030674155.1 Stramonita haemastoma | reverse complement strand
ACACACACACACCACACACACACACACACACACACACACACACACACACACACTACACACCTCTCTCTCCTTCTCTCTCTCTCTCTCTCTCTCTCTCTCTCTCTCTCTCTCTCTCTCTCTCTCTCTCTCTCTCCTTCCCCTGTGCTTTTTTTGTTGTTGTTATTTTTATTTACATCTAGTCTCCGTGCGTATACTGGCTCACAATGGCCTTCTCTTTTGAAAAGCGGAACAAGATTTAACGTGCGCACAAGATGTTCTGCATGCGTTCGCACTCGGGGCCTCAGTTTATAGTCTCATCGAAGGACTTTGGCGAGAGTCGAGTCAGCATTGATCCCTGTGGATCGTGTTTTAGAGGTAGGCTAACGCGCCTGTCTAGAAAGCGAAAATCAGGGTCGGAGTGTGCGGTGGTTCGAATCCCGTTTGGGCCCAAAACTTTTTCCCCATCCATTAGACCATGAGTGGTGGTCTAGGTGCTAGTCTTTCAGATGAGACGATAAACCGAGGTCCCGTGTGTTACACATCATTATACAGCGCACGTAAAAGAACCCACGGTAACAATAGGGTTGTCCCGGGCAAAATTCTGTAGAAAAAAGCCACTCTGACAGGGAAAAAATCAGTTGCAAAAAGGAAAAAGAAAAAAAAGGGTGACGCTGCACTTGTGGCGACGCGCTCTCCCCGGGGAGAGCAGCCCGAATGTCACGCTGAGAAATCTGCTGTGACATTGTGGTATAAAATAATTAAATTAAGTTAAATTAAGTTAAATAAAATAAATAAATAAATAATAAATAGCGGCGCGCGCGCGCGCCACACACACAACACACAACACACACACACACACACACACACCATACACACACAACACACACACAACAAACACACACACACACACCCACACACACACACACACCACCACACACACCACACACACACACACACACACACACACACAGAGTGTTTCTAAATTATACAAAAAGTTGTCAACCAAATATGCGTCGGAAGATTACCGAAACTTTCACAATGAACCAGCATAGTATGATCTATAGAAGACACAACCATTAATAGTTTGCATTTCCAAGACCCAGAAATCACCTATAATACTTTTCTTCTTTTATTTTTTTTAACCTGTAACCTGCAATCTATATATATATATATATATATATATATATATATAATATATATATATATATATATTATATATATATATATATATTATTATATATAATCGAACCTTTTGTATTCAAGCAGTGACTTATCATCTTATGGAATAAATCCCACACACACACGCTCGCACGCACAGACATACGCGCACGCATGCACGTCACACACACACACATACACACACAGATACCACGCGCGCATGCGCGCGCACATACACGCACACACACTGTATAACTGTATTAGTGTATAACTAGATCTATCACCAGTGGACGTTTTGTAGAAAATATCGTAGATTATCATTCATCTCTCGGTCTCCTTAACAATGGTCGAATAACCAGGATTCCCGATATTTCAAATCAAAGGGCTAGTGTCATTGATCTCTCCTTCATTTCTCCCATTCTAGCTCCTCATTGTACACGGGAAACGCTGAACGATACAATGGGAAGTGACCATGTGCTAATTGTTATAGCTCTATATGGTAATTCAGTGCAAACTGACAAAGTAAAGGATATCATTCCAAAATATAACGATAATAAATTAAATAATGCTGATTGGATCAAGTTTTTACCCCTATTAAGAGCGGAAGACACCAACTCTTTAAGAGATGAGGATATTAACAAATTTTTTTAAACTTACCGACACCATGTTAAAGGCTGCAGATAATTCTCTGTAAACTGCCCTCTGTAAAATCTGATAAACATAAAGGTAACATATGGTGGAACGCTGCCTGCCAGAAAGCTGTGGATAAACAGAAATTAATGTTTAAAACCTACGTAAAAAAACAAATCGTTAGAAAATCACCTTATGTTGAAGAGAACTGACAAAGAGGCTGAAGAGTCATCCAACAGGGAAAAGGGATTCCTGGTGAAATCTAGGTAGCAAAGACGTTAGTTCTCATAGAGATCTACAGAAGCTGTGGAAAAGGGTTAACGGCATGAAACATGGTGTAAATATACCTCTATCAAATCAAGACAAATGGAAAAGATTTCCGTATAAATTCAGACAAAGGAGAAGCTTTTGTTGACATGTGGATCAACACAATGAGTGACGAGGGACTTCAACTCAAGTCGCTTTCAGACGAGAAGAAATGAAAAAAGATCTATATATAATACACAGATCCTGTCCCTGATAATACAGATCATATGAATGTAGGCCTACCATTCACACTACCAGAACTAAAAATGCCGGTAGGGGGCCTATACAGTCTCAAGCAATAAGAGGACATCAGTCGGAATGGATGCTGAAATGTTGATTAAATTAATTAAAGCATCTCACCATCTGCCAGAAAACTTGGTTTTCGTGTTGTATGAATTATTTCAGAAGTACTGGGCTGAGGGCAAACTCCCCTAATCTGGAAACAGTCCATCATTGTCCCTACATTAAAACAAGGAAAATCCTAAGAAGACATCAAAAGCTATGGACCCATTGCACTGACTTCACACACCGGAACACTTATGGAAAAGATAATTTTTAACAGACCAGTACATTACTCTGATAAATTTAAAATAAAACCAGTTATTAATCAAGCAGGTTTTCGAAAAGGCCGATCTGTAGTTGATCATCTAGATAGAGTTAACTACGCACATTAAACATCAATTTGGCGGGAAGAATGTTCTTGTTACTTTTTTTTTTTATATCAATCAGGCCTAACGCCTACGATCAGGTCTGGCGTGCTGATTGCTATATAAACTTAAAACTATCGGTTTATCTGGTCACTTCTAGTTCTACTCATACTTTTGCAAATTTTCTCAGTTGTAGTCTAAATATTCGAGTAAAAATAGGAAATACGTATTCTACCCAGATATTTCCTATTATGTGTGGGTATACCTCAAGGCTCAATCATTGCTCCTTATCTCTTTAATATTTTACTTTATGATCTTCCTAAAATCAGTGTACTAATGTTTCTGTAATATGGAGATGATCTTGCATGAGATACGACAACGATAAGAAGATAACCCAAAAGCACAACTTAAAAAAAATTAATTACATTAAAAATAATCATTGTGAACTAAATTACATTAGAAAATATATCATTGTGAACTAAATAAGCTTAACGCTTATATGGTTGAAAATGGATTAGTGTTGTCACCGGCTAAAAGTTAACATTGTACTTTGTAATAATGGAGTTGATCCATAATCCCTTCTATAATTTTCAAAATTAATGATGTTTGCATTGAATACAAATGTTTCGTAATTTTTTTAGGAGTATATCTTACATCAAAACTAATACAGGAATCGTGATATTGAATATTTGTTAGATAAAGCAAGGAAAATTTGAATTTCATAAAAGTTTGAAGCAAGCAGCCATGGGCTCAACATACAGCAGTTCTAAACTAAACACCTATCGTTAGCGCTCTCGCTCTATAGTCTATACTGACGTATGGGCAAGAAGTGTACTTTAGTGCTCCAAAATATTTACTAAAGAAACTTCAATGCTTAGATTGTAAAGCTTTCCGTCCTGCCTTGGATAATGGGTATACCATCTTACGCTTCATCTTTAGGTACATATAAACAGAAATGGGAATTTTAATTCTAGATGAATACCGTAATCTAACAGTAGCAAAGTATGTCATAAGAAGCTCAGCTGTTGAAAATGATATATATTCAAAATGATATCAATCTAAGATCCGACAATCACTTTCTGAACAGAGCTAAAACTATTTCTTCTCTTATTTCTATCCCTCCTTTCACTTCCGCAATTTTTGACAAATCTGAAATTAATCCAAAAGAGATTAAACAGTTTATGCCTCATTTGTGGACGGGATAGCTCAATGATCAGAGCGCTCGCTTTCCCCCAGCCAATGTTAAACAGCGTCGAGCGTGGTTACCAAATGGATGCGTGACCGTTTGCACGCCTTGGCTTCAGTACAGTCCTGCAGTTCACCCAGCTGTAAATGGTCAGGGAAGATAAAGCAGCGAGGGAGAGATGGGCGCCGCCCTGAACATGCTGGCCCCTAGAGAAGCTGAGACCTCTGACACCTTGCTCCCTATACCTACTACACCACACAGGTTACGGGACACCTTTACCCTTTTACTTATGCCTCATTTATCTCCCTATCCGTCATGGGAACTTCAAAGAGCTAATTTTGACTTTGATCCACTCTAGCTTTAAAAAGGAGAAAGGAAGTGATATTATTTATTATTAGTCTAGCACCTCTGCGAAAGAATATATATATAATCACTAACTATCCTTCACATCTTAAAATCTATACTGATGGGTCCCTTCTCAAGAGTAATGAGGGAGGAGCAGCCTTTATTATCCTGTCTTTAAAAATTGAAGGTTAAAAAAGTATGCCTCATTGGGAGGAATCTATCAATCTTTACTGCAGAGTTAACTGCTATTTTAATGGCTTGAAATTATTTACTTGATTTTCCTGGGAATATACTTCCGGTTCTTTTTTTTGTGATGATTCAAGTCAGCTTTTCAATCTCTAAAGAATTCAGGGTCAGTGGTTAGACATGGTGTCATTAATAAAATAAATCATTATGTACACTCTAATGTTACGAGGTACTGGCAGCACTTTTTGTTGGGTGCCATCGCATTACAATATATACTTATAATGAAAAAGTTGACAAAGCTGCAACGGCAAAATATTCACATTGTGCCTGTATGATGGATACCTATTTCTATACATGAAGGTTACAGCATGATTGAAAGTGCCTGCTGGAAACATGCAAGAAAAAAACAGGAAGACACTGGATGTTGTCCATATAGTTCTTCTACCTTGTCTGAGCTTACTCATGTTCTTTCTTCTCATATTGGAGTAGATAATTCTCAAGTGTGGTCAACTATTTGTATCATTAATAGACTTAAGTTAAAGGCATTCGGACAAAATTTGTGAGAAACATATATTACTGTGTATGCAGCGGAACAATATCTAACATTCATATATCCTTTTTAATTTTGAGTGTCGGATTTTAAAAACAATTTGAAATGAATATCTGCATGCCATTCATACCAACTCTTTGAACAAGGTTCTAAGCGACTGTAGAAATTGGGTTTGCATTGATGGGGTGCCACATTGCTAATTTCCTGTAGTGTAGTTAGTGCTTATTTTCATTATCCTCGAAATAAAAGAATAGAAAACACAGCACACACACACACACACACACACACAACACACACACAACACACACACACACACACACACACACACACACGACACACAACACACACCGACGACGCGCGCGAGCGGCACGCATACATAACTCCAAATAATAGAATAGAACACACATACACGCAAACACACGCGCACGCGCGCAACATATTCTGTTACACGCACACTTATGCACGCACGGTGGCAGGACGGTGGCTGGATGGTTAAGATGTTCGCCTGCCAATATGTAAACCGTGAGTTTCTGGGTTCGTACCCAGCCTCGCCCTTTCTTCCTAGTTTGACGAAAAAATCGAACTGAATGTCAAAGTCATTCGGATGAGACTGTAAACCGAGGAGGCCCTGTGTGCGAACGCACGCAGAACATCTTGCGCACACGTTAAAACCCCGTTCCGCCTTTCGGAAGAGCAGGCCATCGTGTGCCGGTAGGAGCGTCTTCTTCTTTCTCATGACCAGAACGGTCGTGGAGGAGACATGAGAGACGATTCTGCAGCCAGCCGTCGCCATCCAGCCCTGTCCTCCGCCTTCCGAATGAGTGTTGGACTGTCCAGGGGGTCCACTCCTTGATGTTATCCATCCAGCTTTTGGTTTGTCTGCCTCGGCTCTGCCACCTTCTAGCGTTCCTGTAGGACTGTCTTGGGGAGGGTGTTGTGGCGTGTGACATGGCCGAACCATGCCAGCTTCCTTTTCTTGACAGTGGCTAGTAGGGGTTCCTGAGGACCAGCCATCAGTGCGACTTGACTTCGCACATAGGTGTTTGTTTTCCGATCCTTCCAGGAAATTCCAAGCAGTCGCCTGAAGCATTTTGTCTCGAATGTCTGGATCCGCTGTGGTTCAGTGGTTTCAGCGGTCATTGTCCAACTTTCGCAGCCATAGAGCAAGATGGAGATGACCATGGATGTGGACAATTTGAGAAGCTGATGTTCTTGCTTCTCCATATCTTGTTCAGTTTTGCCATAGCTGATGTTGCCATGGCTAGCCTGGTCTTGATCTCTGTCGTGGAGCGTCCATCTTTCGTGAGGGTAGCGCCAAGATATTTGAAAGCGTCTACTTCTTCCAGTTGCTGGCCGTTCATGTAGATCTGTGCTGTGGTGTCGTTTGCACTGTTGACCATTACTTTACTCTTTTCTGTGCTGACTTCCATCCCATATGCGCCTGCTCTGTCTACCAGTCTGTTGGTAAGGTCTTGGAGTTCCTTGTTGCTACCTCCCATGAGATCAATATCGTCAGCGAAGCGCAGATTGTTAATGGGTTCGCCCTCCTATTGAGATGGTAGAATGGAAGTCGTAAAGTGTTTCCCTCATGATGTTCTCCAGGAATAGATTAAAGAGGGTTGGAGAGAGCAAGCAGCCCTGACGGACGCCGACTGTGGTCTTGAAGTAGTCTCCGACTTGGCCGTTGAGGAGAACTGCACTGCTGGAGGTGTTGTACAGCGCTTCTATGATCTGGATGAGACCCTCCTCAATGCCCAACTTCCTGAGGACTTGCCAAAGGCCTGCATACCACACTCTGTCAAAGGTAGGAGCGTATGACAAAATTATATAAAAAAAACCCAGCATGCACACAGGTGTCGTGTTTAGATACCATCCCTGAGGAAAAATCAGGGAGTTGGAGTCCCAGGGCGGCTCGGGGCTGTAGGCTATATGGCAACGTTCTGGTGGCTCCTGCGACGGTACTGGAACCATTCGTATCGGTCATTGCCTTTCCAATGGATCATTCCAGTGGCGTGGAGAGGGGGGTCTGCTGCATGGGTAACAGCTTGCCCTCCATACATACCTTACCCAGGCTTTGCGCTCTAAAGACTAGAGCGCAACTCCATAGTCTTCCGAGACTGATGGGTGCCTACTACTAAAGTACTATGCACGCACACTTATGCTATTGCACGCACACGCACGCGTACGCAACCATAACATATACGACACACACACACACATGCGCGCCACGCACACATACGCTTATGCACGCACACGCACACAGAGAAGAAAGGACAATTAGACAGGCATTGATCAACAAGAGGAGGATGGAGTGAAGTCCGAAATATGGGGATTTTGTACAGTTAGTAATTTATGTGTGCTTACAATTACACACACACACACACACACACACACACACACACACACCACACACACACACACACACACACACACACACACACACACACACACACACACACACACACACACATGCTGATGCAGAAGACAGACAATGATGTTATTTGATTTTATCTTCTTGACGTGGCTTAGTCGTGATTCGTGTCTCCTGTGTTGTTCTGCGTTTGTTATGTACACTTCTAAGAGCAGAGGCCTATGGAATTAAATCTTTTGCCTTGCTTTGCCTTGCCTTCTCTCTCTCTGTCTTTGTCTGTCTGTTTGCTTGCTGTCTCTCTCTGTGTCTCTCTTCTCTCTGTATATCTCTGTCTGTCTCGTCTGTCTGTCTGTCCTGTTCTGTCTGTCTGTCTGTCTGTCTGTCTGTCTGTCCTGTCTGTCTGTCTGTCTGTCTGTCTGTCTGTCTGTCTGTCTGTCTGTCTTCTTCTCTCTCTCTCTCTCTCCTCTCTCTCTCTCTCTCTCTCCTCTCTCTCTCTCTCTCTCTCTCTCTCTCTCTCTCTCTCTCTCTCTCTCCCGTGGTGACCAAATATAAGGCGACTTTAACACATCTTGCCATGTTTGTTTATTATGCATTGAAAAGGGGAAACACTGCTTTACCGTCACACAAGAAATGTATACTTACTAACTTCCTCGTAACGTTGCAGCTTCCCAATGCTGCAGCTGGTTAGAAAATATAATTGTTGTGGTTTTTGTCGTTCAGGATTATATATTAACCACCCTTCAGAAAGCCCAAGGGGCTATGGCCTAATACCTAAATAAACACACACACACAATTATAAAAAAAAATCACTTTTTAGTGGGCAGACGTTAAAACCAAGCAAGCAAGCAACAAGCACACCCCCCCACACACACCACACACACACACACCACACACACACACACAGCACGCACACGCACGCACACACACACGCATGCACGCAATCAATGCTCTACTGAATGCACAATCACTTAATGGAATCATACTTGAAAATAAACATGAATACATTTGTAAGAAATGCTTTTACTAAATTAAGATTCGGTGTTTCATCTATATTGATAGATTTCAGTAAGATTCAGTAAACAACTCATACAAATCAGTTGTTATGTCCATTGTGTAAGTCTGATAGGGAGGATGAAATTCACTTCATATTTTATGTCCAGCGTATGCCGTTGGGGAAGAATATATTGCAGAGAAATATTACCGGAATTTGTGTGCCGTTAAGTCTTTTGTTGTCATTCTCCAATGAAATTACCGTAAGGAATTTGTTATTCATACCCTACATACACACAAAGCACTGACAAGACGCAATATATATAGCCATAAGATAAAGATTGTGGTATACTGTTTCATGAAAATTTGATTTCTTTTGTAAAATGATTGTCATTCATTTTGATATAACAATATTGCACAGGCCCGTCCAGATTGGTCGAATGGCGTTCCTGGATAAAATTCCCATTCGCATTGTCTCTCTCTGGATGGTGAGAGAGCACATAACCTACTGGTTCATCAAGCAAAAGCAAGACAGCGTGCTGCCGAAGCACTTGCCAAACTGTCCAGCTTTCAAAAGGGAAGACACACATAGCTACCCCAATTCCTCCTCTCCAAGTCCCCAAAAGTCCTTCGGATGAGACACACGCAGAACATCTTACGCGCACGTTAAAACCCGTTCCACTTTTCGAAAGAGTAGGCCATTGTGCATGGGAAAGGATGAAAAAAAACGTACAATTTTAAACTACATACACACAAGGACTGGATGTAAAAAAACACACAGTTTTGTTTTATTATCCCATTATCCTCGAAATAAAAGAATAGGATTTAAAAAATAATAAAAAAATAAAATAATACCCATACACACCACAGAATTTGAAGTTGGTGGTTCAAGTCATTCCTGTGACAAACGAGTGAAGGCTGTTTACGGTGACAGTGACTATGGAATAGCTAGTGATTGCTACAGATTGTCCATATAAAGAACAAAAAACAACGTGGTGCTAGATTCTGTGGCATTGTAAATTGCGTCATGCCGGCAGTTGTTTTATGTGAAGCAGTGCACAATGGCGTAACAACTTTAATGACTATAAATATTGTTCATCTCTCTCTCTCTCTCTCTCCTCTCTCTCTCTCTCTCTCTCTCTCTCTCTCTCTCTCTCTCTCTCTCTCTCTCTCTCTCTCTCTCTCTCTCTCTCTCTCTCTCTAATGCTGTATGGACAATAAAACTGCAGTATCAGTGTCTCTTGCACCCAAAGGTACACAGTGTATGCATTCATAATGTTATACTCAAGCACACACAGGCATACAAGCATTTAAATTCACCACACACACAGACACAGACGCACAGACACAGAGTATGCATGCATGTATACTCAAGCACACATATGCCTATTTGCATTACATACACACACATCACACACAACACACACACACATCACACACACACACACACACACACGGCGTGCGACATCGCCGATTGAGATCACCACTAGTCTAGTAAAAATACAAACTGAGAATCAGAATGCCGTTTGAGAACCGCCAAGCGATGCGCCAAGATCACGATTGGTAGCCTATTTTGGAACATCCGGAACGCTGTTCGTCGCCATCTTGAAAAAAAAAGCCGTAATTATCGATTTTGATGCTAATGAGTGATCAGTGGCATTAATCCATCGATTTTAGTGTGGATACATTGTGGATTACATTCTATGGCAAATCGTGGCATACAAGAAGAGATACCTGCAAGGTGAGTTTGTAACTGTAAAGTGTTCTGCTTGATTTGGTTTCATGCCTGGGTCACGAAACACGTGGTTTCAGATCTAGGTAGTGGCAGCTGCTAGTCTTCTTCCTTTTCTACTCCTTCCAACGATCAGACAGTTACTGTTTTCTGTCATATGAGCCAAAATACGTTGTGCTTGAAGGGGGGATTTTTACGATCTCCAGGGTCATCTTGAGTGCAGACCTGCCAGTGCTATGCACCATGCAAGAGATCGAAGAATAGAGATCAATTTAAGATCCCATAATTCTTGTCAGCGTTCAGTGGGTTAAAGAAACATGAACATTCTTATTCTTTTTCTACTTCTTTGAAGATCAGACAGCAACTACTGTTTTTCTGTCAATGTCATAAGAGGGAAAATTATGCATTGTGCTTTGAGGGGGGGGGGGGGGGGGGGGGGTCACATCTCCAGGGTCATCTAGAGTGCAGAAAAAAACAATACAAACAAAAAAAAAACCCAAACCCCTCCCCCAAAAAAAACCCCCCCAAAAAAAAACAAGACAAACTAGTATACATACATGTACATTGTTGTCATGTTTAGACATCAACCCAGAAGATAAAATGCGGCTGCCTGAATAGTCACAATCTCAAGAATCTCACTATTGGTGACCCATGCAGCTCTAACCAATGAATACATGCACATGCATGCATAACAAATGCCTGATTTATTTTCCCAGTGTTATGTTTGATGAATTTGTCTGCCTTTCAGCTTTTAGTGCCAATAGTTTATATTTGAATTGAAGAACCTGGTGTCTTATTCAAGTATTTGTAGGCAATTTTGTTGGTAGTTTGTTTTTGAATTGAAGAGCCTCATGTCTTATTCATGATTATTGTTTTTAGTTGAATTTGTTTCTGTTAATCTGTTTTAGTGAATAGAAATGGTCTTAACATGGCCTTCCAGCTACTGAGTTAGTTGAGCCATAAACATTTTGCTCTGTTTCTTTGTTTTTCAAATGATTTAACTTGACCTTGGGAAAGCAATTGCGCTTACAGAATCTGCTTGAATGAAATAGCAGATAGTTTAGCAAAGCAAGGCATGATGGCAAATTTTTCATCACATGATTTGAGAATTGACAGTCAATGAGTCATTATTTCAGTATTGAAAAAATCATACACATGGAAACTTTTCAAGGCAGACATGAAATATTGCATTACTTGTTTATCCAAATTTTCCTAGACAGTAAGATAATTCAAGTCTCAATTATGTTTAAATACCGGAAGACTAAGTACTATAAAATATGTGACGTGGCTTGCTGAGTTGAACATTTCATGGCAATATAAAAACTGAATTTATTCTGGTTAATACTAATAATATCTATATTAGAAAATTATATACATGCATGTTGATATCTGAATTACTTCAATTAGTGAATATGTTTAGAACTTAGTCTTGTTATGTTTTTTGGTGGTGGTTTTTGTTTTGTGCATTTTTTTGCTGGGGGGTGGGGGTGGGGTTAGAAACTTATTTTGGGGGGTAGGGGGTATTTTTGTTTATTTCAGTTGAGTTTTTCCCATTTGGAATGTTTAATTTATAGTCTAATAATGTAATATCATCAAGTGTAACAGATTTTAACTAAACAACAACACAGGTAAATAGTAGTAACAGTATACACACAAGAATGTATAATTACTAGTACTATGACATGTGTATGCATACAGTTTAATGAACTTTTTTTTTATTCACCCTACTCTTCTATGTCATCTGACATCTGTCCCTTTGGAATTTTAATCTATCCAGATCCTTGAATGAATTAATACCCAAACACATCATTTTCCAATTCATATATTTTTTTTTTAAAGAAATTTTGATTTACATAAAATTTACTCAAAGTTGATCATGACTTGTCTACAGCACAAGAGAGAGATCAGCAGTCACAAGGTTCAGCATCCCCGGCACATTCTGGGTCTGGCGGGTCAGCGGCAGGGAGTGAACATTCTGGGTCCCCTCCCGGGTCCCTGCAAGCCCACAGTCCGTCTGGATCTCCAGGTGAGAGAGAGGTTGTATGGGGTGTAGTGGAGGGGTAAGGATGGTTGGGATGTTGTTTGGGGAGAAGAGGGATTTATCCATCCCCCCCACCCCCCAAAAAAAAGAAGAAAAGAAAGAAATGTATTTGATTGCTTTTGTTGAAGTAGATAATTGTAAGATGTTTGTTGTGCTGGTTCATATCAAACACTGGCCTAAGAAGAAAGGTGGAAGGACTGTTACCGTTAACCTTTTCCTATAGGTAACTCTCTATAGCCTGGGTAACCAACCATCTACTGACCCTTCCATCCCAATTACCCACTACTGGGTTACGTTAGTTTACAGTGCACATGTACTGGGAATGAGGGGTTCTCTTTCTTAAGGTAAGGATAGGTTAAGACATGCACCTGCCTCACAGGTAAACCTCGAGGTTGTAGATTCAATTCCCAGCCTTGCCCTTTCTTCCTAGTTTGACGGGAAAAACAAACAATGTCAAGAGACCTTTGGATGGGTTTTTAAAGTGAGGCCCCATGCGTAAAAGCACACAGAACATCTTGTACACTTGTTAAAAACCAGTTCTGTCTTCCGGAAGACAAGGTCATTTCATGCTGGTAATAATGGATGTTGCAGTGCAAAAATTTCATAATTCAGTAAATACTATCTCTTGACATTAGTTTAAAAAAAATAAGGAGCTTGTGTAGCTTTATCGGTTGTCAAATACTCAGAAAAGTCCAGCAAAACGATTGACACCGTTGCGATTGTCATGGCGGTAAACACTCATTTCATGCAAAATGGTGGCGTTCTATGACAAAAGTGCAACGATCGCTTGATTTCATGTGATGCAAAGTACTGGGCAATATTGAAATGACTTATTTTAACGAGTTATTTTGAAGCCTAGTTCAGTTGTTGCATCAAAATGAAGTAAAACAATGTATGACGTCGAAATCCCTGAGTAGCAAATAAGTGCATTGAAGTGCATCAGGCAAAACTTAGCACCATTTGTTAGAATCCCATGAGTGATGAGTGATGTGTAACGCACGGAACCTCATTTTATCGTCTCATCTGAAAGACTAGCACCCAGACCACCACTCAGGGTCTTATGGATGGGGAAAAAGTTTTGGGTCCAAACGGGGTACGAACCACCGCACACTCCGACCCAGACTATGCATGTGACTCTGTCACATTGCAGTTGATGACAGGAAAAAAATATGAAAATCTGATCTCATAAAAAAACAAACTAAAAACCCCCTCCAAAATACCTCTCCCCCGCCAAAACTTAGCACAGCTCAATTCAGTCAGACCAGGATAAATTTTTCCAAAGTTTTTCAAAAATATTCCACAACCCTTACCTCACTGTCTCTGTCATTGTTAAATTCAACCAAATTCAGAACCTAATTCAGCCTCTAAAACTCCTAGCCATCAGAATCATAAAAAAAACCCTTGCAATAATCTTTGTTTTTCAAATGATTTAACATCTTTTCACTTTTGTGTGTGTCTTCTTCTTCTTCTTCTTTCTTCTTCTTTCTTCTTCTTCTTCTTCTTCTTCTTCTTCTTCTTCTTCTTTTATATCGAGGATAATGGGATAAGCACTCTTGTGCTTTTTTACATCTAGTCCCCCTGTGTATGCAGTTTTATAAATGTCATCTGTTCCCACTGGCAAAATTGGCCTACTCTTGCGAAAAGCGGAACAGGATTTAACGTGTGTGCAAGATGTTCTGTGTGCGTTCACACACAGGGCCTCAGTTTATAGTCTCATCCGAAGGACTTTTGGGAGAGTGGAGTCGGCACTGATGATAACTTCAGGAGAAAAATCTCCTTGTGTGTGTGTGTGTGTGTGTGTGTGTGTGTGTGTGTCTGTGTGTCTGTGTGTTGTGTGTGTGTGTGTGTTGAAGAAGAGAGAGAGAGAGAGAGAGAGAGGAGAGAGAGAGAGAGAGAGAGAGAGAGAGAGAGAGAGAGACTCTTCTCTCCCTTAGAAAAATATTAGCTTGACATGTTTGCCTTTTTGGATTATTTCTGGATGGCTAACAGACTGTGACATGGAAAAGGATTAACTGTGCTGAAATAATTTGGTGCAGTGCTTCAACAACGCTTAAGGAGATTAATGGAAAAGTCAATCAGCCAGTAGACTCATGTGTCAGAATAATGATTTTTTGTTGTTGTTGTCTGTTTTATAGGATCAGCACAGAGACACTGGGAAGAAGGAGCCCTGGACTGGGTGAGCAACAGAGAGCATGGAGGAATGGTGCAGAAGAGGAGAAGAGAAAGGCAGGGAGAAGGACAGGTAAGTTGGCAAGAAAGATGTCAGAGTGTCTGGTAGCGCTGAATCAACGGCAGCGGTTCTCTGTGCTGCTGGCGGAATTAACAGTGGCCAGTGTTGTTTTGGAGCGGGCTGGGGTTAAACAACCCTTGATATTGATATGTAAAACTGAACTAAGTGTGTAAAGTTGTAAATCACTGGAAAGCTTAGACTACAAGCTTTTAAATGAGTGGAATTTCATAGCAGCAGGTAGTGTTTATGATAATGTAAAAGATAAATAAGTGAAACAATATTGTGTGAACACAACTTATCACTGTCATGACGTCAGAGCCACAGATTGATTTTAACATGATGTGCAATGTTGTTGAGGTACAAAAATGTCATGATTCGGAAAATACTCTTGACATTAGTTTAAAAAAAAAATAATAAAGAGCTTGTGTGGCTTTATCAGTCGTCAAATACTTGGAAAAGTCCAGTGAAACGATTCGACGCCATTGTGATCGTCATGGTTAGGTAAATTCTATCTCTTGACATGAGTTTTGATAAATTAAGGAACTTGTGTTGCTTTATCGGTTGTCAGATACTTGGAAAAGTCCAGTGAAATGATCGACGCCATCGCAATCATCATGGCGATGAACACTCACTTTGTATAAAGTGGCGGCTTTGTATTATGAAACTACAATGATTGCTTGATTTTGTGTGATGCAAAGTACTCGGCAGCATATCAGTTTCACTTAACAACAGTTAATTTTGAAGCTTTGTTGCGTCAAAATAAAGTAAAACAATGTATAACTTGAAATCGCCAAGTAGTGAATAAGTGCATCCTGGCAAAACTAGCACCACTTGATTTGGTCGGATCGTGATAAATTTTTCCGAAGTTTTCAAAAATTTCCATAACCCTTACTTTATCATCTCTGTCATTGTTTAATTCAACCAGATTGAGCTTCTAAAACTCCTTTCGCCGTCAATATTGTAAAAATAGAAAAATTGCAAAACAGTTCAAGAAATTCTGGCGCAAACGCTTGGCTGCCATTTTTGTTCAAGATGACTGACTAGTCTGAAAAAACTAAAAATTACCCTCTAAATCAATCAAAATTTTTGGTGCTTGCGTGTTTTGAACGACCTTCAACCCTTTATGTTTACCTACACTTGCCTTAACATTCATTGGGTGACCTTTGAAAGCAAAAGTGAGCCTTCATTTATGACCACCTACATCATCCGGAATATTCCGGGATCTGCAGTGTGGCTTTGAAAGGTCATCCTGGAATGTTCCAGGAACCGGGCTACTAGGGTTAAAGGGTGTCTTTTATTATTTAATTTTTTTTGTTGTTTTACTGAACAGGTGGTTCCTTATGGGGATGCCAGATACCTGTCAATATAAATAGCATCTCCACTGTTTGGAAATTTTGTGCCAGGAATTCTCACTTTTCTATCCTTCTCAGTTTCAGCATTCTTCCTTTTCTTCCTGCCACTTCCTCTTGTCTATTTTCTGCCTTTTTGATCCATTCTCCAGCCTTTTTTCCAGAAAGACTTCAAGATTCATTCGGATGAGACTATAAACAGAGGCCCCATGTGTGAATGCACGCGGAACATCTTGCGCACACGTTAAAACCCTGTTCTGCCTTTGAGAAGAGCAGGCCATCGTGTGCCGGTAGGAGTGGATGACAAAATTATAATAAACCAGCATGCACACAGGTGTCGTGTTTAGACACCATCCCTGAGCGGAAAAAAAAAATAATGGGTAGGCGCTGCACTTGTGGCGACATGCTCTCCCCGGGGAGAGCAGCCCGAATTTCACACAGAGAAATCTGCTGTGACATGAAGTGGTCAAAAAATTTTTTTTTTTAAATAAAATAAAATAAAGATAACCATTCTCATGCATGCCAAAGTTGGATGTGCTAGGCCTGACTTGTCAGGCACATAATGGCAGTGTAACACATTTTCACTCATGAATATTTATGACAGACAGGAGTGGCTGCTGTCTGAGCAGTTAACGATGAAGAAGAAGACTGAAAAGAGTTTTTCTTTGCTTAGCACAAATTCAGATTCAAATACTTATCAATTAAATTGTACTTTATTCTATTAAGATATTGAACACAGTCTTTTTAAATATTTTTTTTTAAAAAACCAAACCACACCAGCTTACGCATGCACACACACACACACACACACACACACACACACACACAACACACACACACACACACACACACACACACACACACACACACACACACATGCATGGACGCCTGCCACTCGCATGTGCACATGAATTAAACTGTTATAAGATATTATATGATTAAACAAATATCAATTAGATTAAATAGTTCGTCCATTAAAATAATGAACACAGTTTAAAATGATACAAAAAGCCTTTTCTATGCTTCAAAATTTTCCATCCCTTTTCTGCCTGAGCCTGAATCTCCCTTGCCTCCCCACCCCCTCCCCCCCAGTCCTTTCCTCCACCACTTCTCTCTCTCTCTCTCTCTCTCTCTCTCTCTCTCTCTCTCTCTCTCTCTCTCTCTCTCTCTCTCTCTCTCCTCTCCCCCCCCCCCCCCCCCCCCCCTTCCTTTTTCTCTCTCACACTCACTCACTTGCTTGCTCTCAGTCAGTTCAGATTTATTGTCATGCACTTATTAAGCAGCAGAATTTAGGAAGGAAAAAAAATCGGAAATCACTGCTGGGATGTTAATCTAATCACAACAAAGGTGGGAATAAAACTATTTTTATATTGCAGACGTTTAAACTTGGGTACTCTGGAGCGCTTTTGAGATGGGATGAGTTGGAAGTATTTTGCTAGCACATGAATACCATCAGTTACAGTCTGTCTTGCTCTGTCTCAAAGGAATGCAAACCCCCCATATCTGTCCCATCCTTTACAAGCACTGTGTTTTTCTTCTGTTGCTTTTCTTCTGTTGCATCTCTGGCCCATCCATCCTTGTGTTGTGACTTCCTCCATCCCTGCTGTCATGTACCACTGCTCATGTCTCTTAATTCTTCTGGTCTGGGATCAGTGTTCTTTCTTTTCAGCATCAATGGAGAGGGGTGATGTGTTCCAGCTTCCAGTGTTGTCTAGTGGACAGTTTT
>JASPKP010000455.1:25000-45559 GCA_030674155.1 Stramonita haemastoma | reverse complement strand
ATTTCCTTCCTGGTAACCAGTTAAAAACCCTTTTTGTTTAAAACCCAAAAAATTTTAGTTCCCCCCCCGCGAACCAGAAATTCAAAAAACGGGTTAAACAGATTGAGGAGAGAGAGAGGAGAGAGGGGGGGAGAGAGGGAGGAGAGATGGGAGAGAGAGAGGAGGGGAGAGAGGAGAGAAGAAAATGGGAAGAGAAGGATAGAAAAATAATTAGTTTTTTAATGTTTTTATTTGTTAAATTATATTTTTTAAAATTTATATATATATTTTTTATTTTTAATTTTTTAATATATATATTTATTATTTTTTATTTAAAAAAATTTGTGTGCCTTAGTTTCCTCTTGTTTTCCCCTGACATGTCTTATTCAAAATTCAAGGTTTTAGTTCCTTAAAAAGAAGTTTATTGACATGCATGCAAACCTGTGATTGTGTTGGGCGTGCTGTGTGTGTGTGTGTGTGTGTGTGTTGTGTGTGTGTGTGTGTGTGGTGTGTGTTGTGTGTGTGTGTGTGTGTGTGTGGGTGTGTGGTGTGAAGGGCCAGGTTGGACCAAAAAAAATTTACCCAAACCTAAACACAAACAAAACCAAAAACAAAAAAAAATTTTCTTATTTTGGACCAGGGCAAAAATTTTTAAATTTCCCAAACAGCAACCCCCCAAAAATTTCAAAACCTGCTGGTCTTGAAGGGGGGATAGAGGTGGTTCCAATTTTACTGTAAAGGGCAGACCAGAGAAAAATTAATGAAAACTTTTGGGGCCAGGGGGGGGAAAAAGGGAGGGGTTCCCGATTTGGGCCGTTTTAGTTGGTTTTTTTAGGGGCGGCAGGTAGCAAGAAAATTTTTTTTACAGTGGCATTTGTGTGTTGGTAATGCGTGATTGATTGGTGTTCTTCATACAGCAGTTAGCTAGTGTGTGTGGGTCTGGGTTTTGGGCGTTTTGTCACTCGTTTTCAACTGGCTTTTGCTTTTATGGGGGAAGGGGGGTTTCTGAAGGGTTTGAAACTCTCTGGGTGGGGCTGAGTGTGGAGGACCCAACCTTTTTTTGGTTTTGCAAAATGTGAGATATTATGGTCAGAGTGTGTTTAGGGGTTTATGCATACTCTGTACCCTTTTTCTTTGAGCCAGATTTGGCTTGTGCAAAACGGATTGCCATCTTCAAAAACTGTTGTGTCACCAGAATTCAAGCCAACACTGCAAGAACGCCCCCTGAACACAAAATCTTTTTTAATACAATATCATGCACCCGGGGAAATCTGCAGGGTTCCCTCCACACGCACAAACACAAAAAACGCACACACAAACCCAGGGAACGCAGGCACGCGCGCTGCATACCTACCTACTTCCCACCAATAAGTTTAAAAGAAGCATGGGCAACAGATGTGACGAAAACCCCCTTTTTGGGGGCCCTTCCCGCCGCCTTTTCCGGGTTTGAGCCCCGGCACCAAGACCGTTTTTACTTTGCAGACACACTTTAAACCATTTTTTGGGTGGCACGGAATTGTGGCGCACCACGGTCCCAAGATGGTCACCCCCCGGTATTCCCAAATTTTGTGCAGGGGACAGGCACAGTGTAGTCAAAAAAAAAACCCCTAGAAACACATCCAATCATCATTATAAATATCTGCACCACAGCGATCTGCGGGGTTTCTCCTCCCACGCCAAACCAAAAAAACCGCACACACAAAAACCGCGAACGAGGCCGCGCGATGCAACCATCCTACTTCCCATCATTTAAGCTTAAAGAGCATTGGAAAACGATGTGACGAAAAACCGCCGTTTTGGGGCCTTCCCGCCCCCTTTTTTTGCGGTTATAGAGCCACGGCCCAAGACCGTTTCTACATATGCAGAAACACTTTACAACCATTTTCCATGTGTGGGGCACTGGATTGTGGCGACCCCACGGTCCCCAAGAGGGCCCACCCCGCCGGTATATAGCCAAGTTTGTCCCCCGGGGACATGGCACAGTGTAGTCAAAAAACCCCCTAGACACACCCCAAATCATATATCATAAATATCATAACACCACGCGATCTGAGGGTCTCCCCCCACACGCCAAACACAAAAAAACGCACACACAAACCCAGCGAACGCAGGCCCGCGCATGCTACCCCCTCTCTCCTTCCCTTAAGCTTAAAGATTCAGGCAACAGTGTGACGCAAAGCCGTTTTGGGGCCCTTGCCGCCCGCACTTTTCCGGGTTATAGAGCCCCGGCACAAGACCGTCTTTACACTATGCAGAACACTTTAAACCTTTTCCATGTGTGTGGACGGGAATTGTGGCGCACACGGCCCCCAAGATGGCCCCCCGCCGGTATTTACCAAAAGTTTGTCCCCCGGGGACAGGGCACAGTGTAGTCAAAAAAAACCCTAGAACAAATCCAATCTCTTTATACATTCATGCACCACAGCGATTGCGGGGTCTCTCCACACGCCAAAACAAAAAAACCGCAACACAAACCAGCGAACGCAGGACGCGCGCAGGGGATCCCATACCTCTTCCATCACTTAAGTTTAAAAGAAGCTTGGAAAAAAGGTGTGAGAAAAACCCCTTTTGGGGCCCCTTGCCGCCGCATTTTTCCGCGGTTATAGACCCCCCCCGGCCCAAGCCCGTCTTCTACACTATGCAGACACATTTAAAACCCATTTTTCCCGTGTGTGGCAGGGGAATTGTGGCGACCCACGGTCCCCAAGATGGCCACCCGCCGGTATATAGCCAAAGTTTGTCGCAGGGGACATGGCACTGTGAAAACAAAAAAAAAACCCCTAGAACCACATCCAATCATATATCTACAATTCATGCACCACGCGATCTAAGGGTCCCTCCACCGCACAAACAAAAAAAACCGCACACACAAACCCCAGGACGCAGGCACGCGCGATGCATACCTTCCCTACTCTCCCATAAATTTAAAGCTTAAAAAAAGCTTTGGGCAACGATGTGACGCAAACGCCTTTTTGGGGGGCCCCTTGCCCCCCGCATTTTTCCCGCGGTTATGAGCCCCCGGCCCCAAAAGACGTCTTTTCACTTTGCGGGAAAAATTTTAAAACCTTTTTTCCATGTGTGGGGCACGGGAAATTTGGGGGCGAAAAAGGGTTTCCCCAGAGGGCCCACCCCCCGGGTTTATACCCAAGTTTGTCGCAGGGGCTTTGGCACAGTGTAGTCAAAAACCCCCCCCTGAAAAAAAATCCAATCTCTTCATCAAATATGCACCACAGCGATCTGCGGGTTCTCACAGCAACAAACCAAAAACCCGCACAAAAAAAACCAGCGAACGAGGCACGCGCGCATGCATCCCATATTTACTTCCTCACTTGTTAAAAGAATTTAAAAAAAAAAAAGATTGACGCAAACGCCGTTTTGGGGGCCCTTGCCCCCCGCATTTTTCGCGGTTTAGGCCCACGGCCCCAACCCCGTCTTCTACACTATGCAGAAAATTTAAAACCATTTTCCATGTGTGTGGCACGGGAATTGTGGCGACCCCACGGCCCCAGTGGCCCCCCCGCCGGATTTAGCCAAGTTTGTCCCAGGGGGACAGGGCCTGTGTAGCAAAAAACAACCCTAGAAACCAACCCAAATCATTTATCTACAATATCAGCCCCACAGCGATCTGCAGGGTTCCCCACACGCACAAACACAAAAAACCGACCACAAAAAAAAGCGAAACGCGGCCGCGCGCTTTGCATCCATATACTTCCCTCCTTAAGCTTAAAGAAGCTTGGAACAGATGTGACGCAAAGCCGTTTTGGGCCTTGCCGCCCGCATTTCCGCGGTTTTAGAGCCCACGGCACCAAGACCGTTTTTTCACTATGAGACACACTTTAAAACCCATTTTCCCATGTGTCTGGCACTGGTTTTGGGGCGCCCCACGGTCCCCAGATGGCCCCCGCCGGTATAGCAAGTTTGTGCCAGGGGAATGGCACAGTGTAGTCAAAAAAAAACCCTAGAACAAAAATCCAATATAATATCATACATATCATGCCCACGGATTGCGGGTCTCCCTCCACACGCCCAAAACACAAAAAACCGCAACACAAACCCGCGAACGCAGGCACGGGGCCATGCTTTCCATACTTTTTCCCCCACCCACTTTTTTTAAAAAGAAGTTTTGGGAACAGTGTGACGAAAACCCCTTTTTTTTGGGGCCCTTGCCGCCCGATTTTTCCGGGGTTTTTTAGACCCCCGGCACCAAGACCGTTTCTACACTTCCAAAGACACATTTAAAACCATTTTCATGTGTGTGGCACTGGAATTGTGGCAACCCCCAAGGCCCCCAAGTGGCCACCCCCCGGTTATCCCTTTTTTGTGCCGGGGAATGGCACAGTGTAGCAAAAAAAAACCCTAGCCAAATCCAATTTTTATTCATACAATATCGCCCACAGGGGATTTTGGGGGGGTCTCCTCACACGCACAAACACAAAAAACCGCACACACAAACACCAGGAACGCGGCACGGGGCCTGCTCCATACTACCCCCCCTTTTTTAAAAGCTTAAAGAACCCATTGGAAACCCAGATGTGACGAAAACCCCGTTTTGGGGCCCTTGCCCCCCGCACTTTTCCGGGGTTTTTATGGGACCCCGGGGGCACCAAGCCTTTCTTTACCTTTTGCGACCTTTTAAAACCCCAAATTTTCCTGTTTTGGGGGCACGGGGAATTGTGGCGACACCACCCCCCCCAAGGGGGGCCACCCCGCCGGTATATAGAAGTTTGTCCCCAGGGGA
This sequence comes from Stramonita haemastoma, assembly GCA_030674155.1. Taxonomy (NCBI): domain Eukaryota; kingdom Metazoa; phylum Mollusca; class Gastropoda; order Neogastropoda; family Muricidae; genus Stramonita; species Stramonita haemastoma. The sequence continues at coordinate 40,842 of JASPKP010000455.1, read as the reverse complement.
CATGCACAGTGTAGTAAAAAAAAAACCCCAAAAAACCCCAAAATTTAAATTTTAAAATTTTTTCATACAATATCAGCACCACGGGCCGATTGCAGGGTCTCTTCCCCCCCAAAACCCCAAAAAACCGCACAAAAAAACCCAGCGAACGCAGGCACGCGCTGCTCCCATCCCCTACTCTCCCCCCTTAACCCTTAAAAAAAGATTGGCAACGATGTGACAAAAAGCCTTTTTGGGGGGCCCTTGCCCCCCCTTTTTTCCCGGGGGTTTTGACCCCCCCCGGCACAAGCCGTTTTCCTATGAGACACACTTTCAAATTTTCCAGGTGGGGCATGGAATTGGGGGGACACCACGGTCCCAAGATGGCCCCCCCGCCGGTATAAAGCCAAAGTTTGTCGCCAGGGGAAAAGGGCACGTGTAGTCAAAAAACCCCCTGGGAACCACATCAATCAAAATTTCATACAATATTGCCCACAGCGTCTGCGGGTTTCCCCCCACACAAACAAAAAAACCGCACCCACAAACACCCAAATGCGGGGCAGCGCGCATTTTTTAAAACCTTTTCCCCCCCCAAATCACTTAAGTTAAAAACATTCACAATATTCCCAAAAATTTTCCCTTTCCCCCCAAAACTTTCCCTTAAAAACCCCCCCCCCCAAACCCTTTTTCCTTTAAATACAACAACAAACCCCAAACCCCCCAACCAAACCCCCCCAAACACCCCCCCCCCACCCCCCCACAACAAAAAAAAAAAAAAAAACAAAAAAAAACCCCCCCCCCCACACCCCCCCCCAAAAACCCCCCCAAAAAAAAAAAACCCCGATTTTAAAAAAAATTCCCAAAATTTAATTAAAAAAATTAAAATTTTTACCATTTTTCCCCCCCCCCCATTTTTTTCCCTTTTTTAAAAAAAAACCCAAAACCCCCCCCCCCCCCCCCCCCCAATTTGGCACACCAGGGGTCCCAAGAGGGGCACCCCCCCTTTTATAGCCAAGTTTGTCGCCAGGGGAATGGCACGGGTGTATTCAAAAAAAAACCCTAGAAAAAAATTTTTCCAATAAATCATATCATACAATTCATGCCCCAAACGCGTTGCGGGGTCCCTCCAACGCACAAAAAAAAAAACCGCACACAAAAAACCCCAAAGCAAAAGCAGGCACGCGCGCATGTTACCTTTCCTACTCTCCCATATTTAAGCTTAAAAAAGCATTAAAAACGGTGACGCAAAGCCTTTTTGGGGGCCCCCTTGCCGCCCGCACTTTTCGCGGTTATAGAGCCCACGGCCCCAAGACCGTCTTCTCACTATGCAGACACACTTTAAACCCCTTTTCCCCTTGTGTGTGGCACGGGGTTTTGTGGCGACCCCAGGTCCCCCAATTTGGCCCAAACCCCGCCGGTATATCCCAGTTTGTCGCCGGGGGGACATGGACAGTGTAGTCAAAAACAACCCCTAGAACAACTCCAATCATTATCATACAATATCTGCACCCGGGCGATCTGCGGGGGTTCCTCCAACGCACAAAACAAAAAACCGCCAAAAAAACCCCGGGGGGGAAAACGAAAGGGCACGCGCGATGCTTCCCCATCCCCTATCTCCCATTTTAAGTTTAAAAGAAGCATTGGCAACAGATGTGCGCAAACCCCGTTTTGGGGCCCTTGCCGCCCCCCCATTTTTCCCGGGGGTTTTTGGCCCCAGGGGCCCCAAAAAGGGACCGTTTTACATTGCGGGACCATTTTACCCCTTTTTTCCATTTTTTTTGGGGCACGGTTTTGGGGGCGCACCCGGGCCCCAAAGGGGGGCCCAAAACCCCCCCCCCGGTAACCCCCAATTTTGTCCCCAGGGGACATGGCACGTGTAGTAAAAAAAAACCCCCCTTGAACACCATCCAATCATTATCATAATATCTTTTGCACCAAAAGCGTTTCTGCGGGTCTCCCCCACACGCAAAAAAAAAAAAAACCCCGAAAACACACAAACACCAGCGTCGCAGGCACGCGGCATGCCCCCCATCCCTCCCTCCCCATATTTAAGCTTAAAGAAGCATTGGAAAACAGTGGGGACCCCAAACGCCTTTTTGGGGCCCCTTGCCCCCCCCCCTTTTTCCCCGGGGGTTATAGAGCCCCGGCCCAAAGCCGTCTTCTACACTTGCAGACACATTTTAAAACCATTTTCCTTTGTTTGGCAGGGAAAATTGTGGGCCCCCACGGCCCCCAAAGGGGGGGCCCCCCGGGTTATACCCCAAGTTTGTCCCCGGGGGACGGGCCAGTGTAGTCAAAAAAACCCCTAAAAACCCAAAAATCCAATCATCATATCAAAAAATACTCACCACAGCGATCGCAGGGTCTCCCCACACGCACAAACACAAAAAACCCCCCACAAAAACCAGCAAAAGCAGGCACGCGCGCATGCATCCCATCCCCTTTCCCCCCTTTTAAGCTTAAAGAAGCATTGGCAACAGATGTGACGCAAACGTTTTTTTGGGGGGCCCCTTTGCCGCCCGCATTTTCCGCGGTTTAGAGCCCACGGCCCCAAAAGCCCGGGGTTCTTCTACACTATGCAGCCCAAAACTTTAAACCCTTTTTTCCCGGGGGTTTGCATGGAATTGTGGGACACCCCGGCCCCCAAGAGGGCCCCCCCCCGGCGGTATACCCCCAAAGTTTGTCCCCGGGGGGACTGGACAGGGTAGTCAAAAAAAACCCAAAAAACCACACACCCAAAATCATCATATCTAAAATTTATCCCACCACAGCGACTGCGGGTCTCCCACACGCACAAACAAAAAAAACCCCAACACAAACACCAGCAAAGCAGGCCGCGGCATGCAAACCATACCTTCTCCCATACAAAAGTTTTAAAAAAAGGGGCTTAAAAACTTTGGGGACGAAAACCCCCTTTTTTGGGGCCCTTCCCCCCGTTTTTTTCCCCGCGGTTATAAAAGCCCACGGCCCAAGACCGTCTTTCCCATATGCGACCCTTTTAAAAATTTTTTTTCCCCATTTTTTTGGGGGCCCGGGAATTGTGGGGGACCCCGGGTTTTTTTTTTCCCCCCCCAAAGAGGGGCCCCCCCCCGGTATTAGCCAATTTTTTTTTCGCCAGGGGCTGGCACAGTAAATTAAAAAAAACCCCTAGAAAAAATCCAATTTTAAATTATCCCTTTAATCATGCCACGCGATTGCAGGGTTCCCCCACCGCACAAACACAAAAAACCGCCACACAAAACCCCAGCAACGCAGGAAACGGCGCTGCTAAATATCTCCCATGATTAAGCTTAAAAAAAAATTGGCAAAGGGGTGGCAAACCCCGTTTTGGGGCCCTTGCCGCCCGCCTTTTCCGCGGTTTTTGACCCCACGGCCCAAGACGTTTTTTAACTATGCGACACATTTAAAACCCCATTTTCCTGTTTTGGGCACGGGGAATTTTGGCGACACAGGCCCCCAAAAGGGGGCCACCCCGCCGGTAATAGCCAATTTTTGTCCCCAGGGGACTGGCCTTTGTATAAAAAAAAAACCCCTAGAAAACATCCAATTTAATTCTAAAATATCATGCCCCCCGCGATCGCAGGGTCCCCCTCCAAGCACAAAAACAAAAAACCCCAAAAAAACACCAAGGAGCAGGCCGGCCCCATGCATTTTTTCCTTTACTTCCCCATTTTAAAAGTTTAAAAAAGAAAATTGGAAACAGATGTGAGGGAAAACGCCTTTTTGGGCCCTTCCCGCCCGTTTTTTTCCCCGCGGTTTTTTAAACCCCACGGCAAAAAGCCGTTTTTAAATATGGACACACTTTACAACCATTTTCCCCATGTTTTGTGAAACTGGAATTGTGGGCCCCCAAAGGTCCCAAGAGGGCCCCACCCCGCCGGTTTTGGGCCCAAGTTTGTCCCCCAGGGGCATGGCCCCGTGTGTCAAAAAACCCCCCTTTAAAAACACACATCCAATCTTTAATTCATCAATATCATGCCCCAACGCGATTGAGGGGTTTCCCCCACACGCAAAAAAAAAAAAAAAAACCCGACACACAAACACCAGCGAACGCAGGACGCGCGCATGCTTTCCCATCCACTTCCCCACCTTAAGTTAAAAGAGCATTGGCAACGATGTGACGCAAACCCCTTTTTGGGGGCCCCTTCCCGCCCGCACTTTTCCCGGTTTTAGGCCCACGGCAAAAAGGCCCTTTCTTTACACTATAAAGACCACTTTAAAACCCAATTTTCCAGGGTGTGTGGCAAAATTTGTGGCCCCACACGGTCCCAAGATGGCCACCCCCCGGTTATAGCAAGTTTGCCCCGGGGGGGGGACAGGAAAAACGTGTAGTCAAAAAAAAACCCCTGGAAACAAAATCCAACCCTTTTTTTAAAACAATATCATCCCCAAAACAGCGATCTGGGGTTCCCTCCCACCCCAAAAAAAAAAAAACCGACACCAAAAACCCCAGCGAACGCAGGCACGCCCCGCATGCTACCTTACCTACTCCCCCCATACTTAACCCTTAAAGAAGCGGGGGAAAAAGATGTGACGAAAAACGCCGTTTTGGGCCCCCGGGGGGCCCCCGTTTTTTTCCCGGGGGTTTTTAGAGCCCCACGGCCCAAAAACCCCCGTCTTTAACTTGCAGCCACTTTACAACCATTTTCCATGTGTGGGCAGGGAAAATTGGGGCGCCCACCACGGTCCCAAGATGGCCCCCCCCCCCCGGTATATACCCAAGTTTGTGCCAGGGGACTGGAAAAGTGTAGTCAAAAAACCCCTGAAAAAAACCCAAAAAAATCACTATCATACATATCTTTGCACCACAGCGATTGCAGGGTCCCCTCCACAGCACAAACCAAAAAACCGCCACAAAAACCAGGGGAAGGGGCAGGCACGCGGCTGCTTCCATCCTATCTCCTCACTTAAGTTTAAAAAAAGGGCTTTGGGGGAAACCCAGTGTGAAAAAAACCCCCCGTTTGGGGCCTTGCCCCCCGATTTTTCGCGGTTATAGAGCCCCGGAAAAAAGGGACCGTCTTTAACTATGCGCACATTTTAAAAACCCCATTTTCCATGTGTGTGGACGGGAATTGTGGCGCCCACACGGCCCCAAAGGGGGGGGCCCCCCCCCGGGTTTATTGCCAAGTTTGCCCCCGGGGGGAATGGACGTGTAGTCAAAAAAACCCTAGAAACAATCCAATCTTTATTTTTACAATTATGCACCACGGGGTTGAGGGTTCCTCCACACGCCAAACACAAAAAACCGCAACCCAAACCCCAGCAAACGCAGGCCGGGCATGCATCCTTTACCTACTCTCCCATTTTTTTAAAGGGCTTAAAGATTTTTGGAACAGATGTGACGCAAACCCCTTTTTGGGGCCCTTGCCCCCCCCCCCTTTTTTTCCCGGGCGGTTTTATAAAAGGCCCACGGCACCAAGCCGTTTCTACACTATAAAGGACACACTTTAAAAATTTTTTTCCCCATGTGTGTGGCACTGGAATTTGGCGACACCCGGCCCCCAAAGATGGCCCCCGCCGGTTTATAGCCAAGTTTGTGCCAGGGGACTGGCACAGGTAGTCAAAAAAAAAACCCCCTGAAACACACCCAAAATCTTAATTTCATACAATATCAAAAACCACAGCGATCTGAGGGTTCCTCCACACGCACAAAACACAAAAAACGCAAAAAAAACCCCCGCGAACGGGGGCCGCCCCGCATGCTACCATCCCTTTACTTCCCCTTTTAAAAGCTTTAAAGAAGTTTTAAAAAACAGATTGACGCAAACGCCTTTTTGGGGGCCCCCTTTCCCCCCCGGTTTTTTTCCCCGGGGTTATGGCCCACGGAAAAAAACCCCCGTTTCTACACTATGCGGGACAAAATTTTTCAACCATTTTCATGTGTGTGGCGGGGGAAAAATTGTGGCGCCCCCAAAACCCCCCCCAAGATGGCCACCCCCCCGGTTAAGCCAATTTTGTCGCAGGGGACATGGCCGGTGTAGTCAAAAAAAACCCCTTAGAAACACCCCAAATTTAAAAATTCATACAATTCATCCCCCACAGCGATCTGGGGTCCCCCCAACACGCAAAAAACAAAAAAACCGCACACAAAACCCAAAAAAACCCCAGGCCGCGGGGCATGAATCCCCCCCCTTCTCCCCCCCCCCTTAAAAGCTTAAAAAACTTGGGAAAAACAGATGTGAAAAAAAACGCCGTTTTGGGGCCCTTCCCCCCCGTTTTTTTCCCGCGGTTATAGAGCCACGGCACCAAGCCCGTTTTTCAAACCTTGCGGGCACACTTTACCCCCATTTTCCAGGGGGGGCCCGGGGGAAAATTTGGCACCCCACGGTCCCAAGTGGCCCCCCCCCCGGGTTTATTACCCAATTTTGTCGCGGGGGGACATGGCACAGTGTAGTAAAAAAAAACCCCCCTAGAAACACAATCCAATCATAATATCTACAATATTGCCCAAAAGCGATTGGGGGTTTTCCCCTCCCCCACGCACAAACACAAAAAACCGCCCACAAAACAAGGAACGCAGGCCGCGCGCATGCATACCATACCTACTCTCCACCCTTTTTAAAAAGTTTAAAAGAAGTTTTGGCAACAGATGTGCAAAAAAACGCCGTTTTGGGGCCCCTTGCCCCCCCACTTTTCCGCGGTTATGGGCCCCCGGGGCCCCAAGCCCGTTTTCTACACTATGAGAAAATTTTTTAAAAAAATTTTTTCCCATGTGTGGGGCACTGGAATTGTGGGCACCACGGCCCCAAGTGGCCACCCCCCGGTTACCCCCTTTTTTGTGCCGGGGGACATGGCAAGTGTAGTAAAAAAAAACCCCCCCTTGAACCCATCCAATTTTTCTTACAATATCATGAAACCAAAAGCGATCTGCGGGGTTTCCCCCTCCAACGCCAAACAAAAAAAACCGAAACACAAAACCCGCGAACGCAGGCACGCGCGCATGCATACCCCCCCCTTTTCCCCCCATAATTAGTTTAAAGAAGCTTGGGGAAAACGATTGCCCGAAACGTTTTTTTGGGGGGCCCTTGCCCCCGCACTTTTCCGCGGTTATAGAGCCCACGGCACCGCCCCGTTTTTTCCCAATATGCAAAACAAAATTTAAAACCTTTTTTCCTGTGTGTGGAAAATGGTTTGTGGCGACACCCGGCCCCAAAAAGATGGCCCCCCCCCGGTATATACCCATTTTGGGGCGGGGGGGGACTGGCCCAGTGTGTCAAAAAAAACCCCTAGAACACACATCAAATCATAAACATAAAAATATCATGACCCAGCGATTCAGGGTCCCCTTTCCCACGCACAAACCAAAAAAACCCCACACAAACCCAGCAAAACGGGCAGGGATGCTTTCCCATACCTACCCCATGACTTAGCTTAAAAAAGCTTGGAAAAAGATGTGACGCAAACGCCGTTTTGGGGCCCTTGCCCCCGCATTTTTCCCGCGGTTATAGACCCACGGCAAAACCCCCGGGGTTTTCCTAAATTTGCAGAAAACACTTTAAAAATTTTTTCCCTTGTGTGTGGCAGGGGAATTGTGGCGACCCCACCCCCCCCAAGATGGCCCCCCCCGGCCGGTTTTTTGCCAAGTTTGTCGCCGGGGGGACATGGCCCGTGTGCAAAAACAACCCTGGGAACACCCCCCCCAAAATAAAATATATAAATATATGCACCACAGCGATTGCAGGGCCCCCTCCACACGCACAAACAAAAAAAAACCGCAACAAAAAACCCAGCGAACGAAAGGAAACGGCGATGCATACCATACCTACTCCCCTTACTTAAGCTTAAAGAAGCTTGGAACAGATGTGACGCAACGTTTTTTTGGGGGGGCCCTTGCCGCCGCCTTTTTCCGGGTTTATGACCCCCCCGGCCCCCAAGCCCCGTCTTTAACTTGCAGACACCTTTAAAACCCAAATTTTCCCCATGTGTTTTGGGCACTGGAATTGTGGCGACCCCCAGGGGGCCCCCAAAAGATCCCCCCCCGCGGTTATAGCCAAGTTTGTCCCCAGGGGACATGACAGTGTAGTCAAAAAAAACCCCCTTTGAAACCACCCCAAAATCATAAAAATTTTACAATATATGCACCACGCGATTCAGGGGTCTCCCCCAAAAACAAACACAAAAAACCCGCAACAAAAAAAACCCCAGCGAACGCAGGCACGCGCGCATGATACCAACCTTTTCCCCCCCTAAATTAAATTTTTAAAAAGATTTTTTGGGGCAACAGATGTGACGCAACCCCGTTTTGGGGCCTTGCCGCCGCCCCTTTTCCCGCGGTTATGGCCCCAAAGGGCCCCCAAGCCGTCTTCCACTAGCAGCACACTTTACAATTTTTTTCCCCTTTGGGGTTGGAAAAGGGAATTGTGGCGCCCCCACGGCCCCCAAGACCCCCCAACCCCGCCGGTTATAGCCAAGTTTGTCGCCAGGGGACATGGCACGTTTTTAGTCAAAAAAAACCCCTAGAACCAAAAATCCATCTATATCTTTAAATTTATCTTTAAACCACAGCGATCTGCAGGGTTCCCCCCCCAAGCAAAAAACACAAAAAACGCACACAAAAAAAAGCAAAAACGCAGGACGGGGAAATGCATCCCAAAAACCCTCTCCCCCATCCCCTTAAGCTTAAAGAAGTTTGGGGAAAACAGATGTGACGCAAACGCCGTTTTGGGGGCCCCCCCGCCCCCCACTTTTCGGGGGTTTATAGAGCCAGGGCCCAAAAAGCCCTTTCTTCACTATGCAGCAATTTTTAAAAACATTTTAAATGTGTTGGAAATGGAATTGTGGCAAACACCACGGCCCCCAAGAGGCCCCCCGCCGGTATATAGCCAATTTTGTCGCAGGGGACATGGCCGTGTAGTAAAAAAACCCCCCTAGAACACACATCCAATCATAATATCTACAATTCATGAAAACCACGCGATCTGGGGGGTTCCTAAAAAGGGCACAAAACAAAAAAACCGCACACAAAAACCCCAGCGAACGCAGGCACGCGCGCATGCATACCATACAAATTCTCCCATACTTAAGTTTAAAAGAAGCTTTGGCAAAGATGTAAACGCAAACGTTTTTTTGGGGGGCCCCTTTTGCCGCCGCATTTTCCGGGGGTTATAGACCCCCGGCACCAAAACCGTTTCTCACTATGCAGAACATTTTTAAAAACCTTTTTTCCATGTGTGTGGCACTGGAATTGTGGGCACCACGGCCCCCAAGTGGCCCCCGCCGGTATATACCCAAGTTTGTGCGGGGGGACAGGCACAGTGTAGTCAAAAAAAACCCCCAAAAACACACCCAAATTTTCATATCAAAAAAATTCTCCCCCCAGGGGTTTGGCGGGTCTCCTCCCCCGACAAACAAAAAAAACGCCCACAAACCCAGCGAACGCGGCACGCGGCATGCATACCATCCTACTCCCCCACCTTAAATTAAAGAAGATTGGAAAACGGTGACGCAACCCGTTTTGGGGCCCTTGCGCCCGCACTTTTCCGCGGTTATAGGCCCACGGCCCCAAGCCGTTTTACCTATGCGCCCCCTTTTAAAACCTTTTCCAGTGTGTGGCATGGAATTGTGGCAAAACCCACGGTCCCAAAGTGGCCCCCCCGCGGTTATACCAAGTTTGTGCCGGGGAAAAGGGACAGGTATCAAAAAAACCCCCCTGAAAAACCATCTAATATCAACTTATCAGCCCCACGCGTCTGAGGGTCCCTCCCACCCCAAAACAAAAAAACCGAAACACAAACCGCAACGCGGCACGGGCCCCCTGATAACCATCTCTCCCCTCATTAAGCTTAAAGAAGCATTGGCCGAGTGACGAAAAACCCCTTTTGGGGCCCCCTTGCCCCCGCCTTTTCCGCGGTTATAGAGCCCAGGGCCCCAAGACCGTCTTCTACACTTGAAAAACACTTTACAACCTTTTCCCAGTGTGTGGCACGGGAAATTGTGGGCACCCGGCCCCCCAAAGGGCCCCCCCCGGTATATGCAAGTTTGTCGCCAGGGGACAGGGCACAGTGTAGTCAAAAAAAACCCCCTAGAACACCATCCAATCATAATCTACAATATCATGCACCACAGCTCTGCGGGGTTTCCCCTCCACACGACAAACACAAAAAACCGCACCAAAAACACCAGCGACGCAGGCACGCGCGCATGCTACCATACCTACTCTCCATATTAAGTTAAAGAAGCTTGGCAACAATGGCGCAAACGCCGTTTTGGGGCCCCTTGCCCCCGCATTTTCCCGGTTATAGGCCCCGGCCCAAGACCGTTTTTTCATATGCGACACATTTAAACCTTTTCCTGTGTGTGGCATGGAATTGTGGGACCACGGCCCCCCAAGTGGCCACCCCCCCGGTATATAGCAGTTTGTCGCCAGGGGACAGGCACGTGTAGTCAAAAAAAACCCCTGAACAACACCAATTAAAATATATACAATTATGCACCCAGCGTCTGCGGGTTCTCCCGCACAAAAAAAAAACCGAACACAAAACCGCGAACGCAGGCACGCGGCATGCACCCCATACCTCTCCTATTAATTTAAAGAAGCTTTGGGGAACAGATGTGACGCAAACGCCGGTTTTGGGGCCTTGCCCCCCGCACTTTTCCGCGGTTATAGGGGCCAGGCACCAAGACCGTCTTCTACCTATGCAGACACACTTTACACCATTTCCATGTGTGTGGCACTGGAATTGTGGCGACACCACGGCCCCCAAAGATGGCCACCCCCCCGGTTATACCAAGTTTGTCGCCAAGAGACATGGACAGTGTAGTCAAAAAACAACCCCTAGAACACACATCCAATCATAATATCATACAATATCATGCACCACAGCGATCTGCAGGGTCTCCTCCACACGCACAAACACAAAAAACCGCACACACAAACACCAGCGAACGCAGGCACGCGCGCATGCATACCATACCTACTCTCCATGACTTAAGCTTAAAGAAAGCATTGGCAACAGATGTGACGCAAACGCCGTTTTGGGGCCCTTGCCGCCCGCACTTTTCCGCGTTATAGAGCCACGGGCACACAAGACCGTCTTCTACACTATGCAGACACACTTTACAACCATTTTCCATGTGTGTGGCACTGGAATTGTGGCGACACCACGGTCCCCAAGATGGCCACCTCGCCGGTATATAGCCAAGTTTGTCGCCAGGGGGACATGCACAGTGTAGTCAAAAAACAACCCTAGAACCAAATCCAATCATATATCATACAATATCATGCACCACAGCGATCTGCAGGGTCTCCTCCACACGCACAAACACAAAAAACCGCACACACAAACACCAGCGAACGCAGGCACGCGGCATGCATACCATACCTACTCTCCCATGACTTAAGCTTAAAGAAGCATTGGGCAACAGATGTGACGCAAACGCCGTTTTTGGGGCCCTTGCCGCCCGCACTTTTCCGCGGTTATAGAGCCTACGGCACCAAGACGTCTTCTACACTATGCAGGACACACTTTACAACCATTTTCCATGTGTGTGGCACTGGAATTGTGGCGACACCCACGGTCCCCAAGATGGCCACCCCGCCGGTATATAGCCAAGTTTGTCGCCAGAGGACATGGCACAGTGTAGTCAAAAACAACCCTAGAACACACATCCAATCAAAATTTATCATACAATATCATGCACCACAGCGATCTGCAGGGTCTCCTCCACACGCACAAACACAAAAAACCGCACACACAAACACCAGCGAACGCAGGCACGCGCGCATGCATACCATACCTACTCCCCCATGACTTAAGCTTAAAGAAGCATTGGCAACAGATGTGACGCAAACGCCGTTTTGGGGCCCTTGCCGCCCGCACTTTTCCGCGGTTATAGAGCCCACGGCACCAAGACCGTCTTCTACACTATGCAGACACACTTACAACCATTTTCCATGTGTGTGGCACTGGAATTGTGGCGACACCACGGTCCCCAAGATGGCCACCCCGCCGGTATATAGCCAAGTTTGTCGCCAGAGACATGGCACAGTGTAGTCAAAAAACAACCCCTAGAACACACATCCAATCATAATATCATACAATATCATGCACCACAGCGATCTGCAGGGTCTCCTCCACACGCACAAACACAAAAAACCGCACACACAAACACCAGCGAACGCAGGCACGCGCGCATGCATACCATACCTACTCTCCCATGACTTAAGCTTAAAGAAGCATTGGAACAGATGTGACGCAAACGCCGTTTTGGGGCCCTTGCCGCCCGCACTTTTCCGCGGTTATAGAGCCCACGGCACCAAGACCGTCTTCTACACTATGCAGACACACTTACAACCATTTTCCATGTGTGTGGCACTGGAATTGTGGCGACACCACGGTCCCCAAGATGGCCACCCCGCCGTATATAGCCAAGTTTGTCGCCAAGAGACATGTACAGTGTAGTCAAAAACAACCCCTAGAACACACATCCAATCATAATATCATACAATATCATGCACCACAGCGATCTGCAGGGTCTCCTCCACACGCACAAACACAAAAAACCGCACACACAAACACCAGCGAACGCAGGCACGCGCGCATGCATACCATACCTACTCTCCCATGACTTAAGCTTAAAGAAGCATTGGAACAGATGTGACGCAAAACGCCGTTTTGGGGCCCTTGCCCCCCGCACTTTTCCGCGGTTATAGAGCCCACGGCACCAAGACCGTCTTCTACACTATGCAGAACACACTTTACAACCATTTTCCATGTGTGTGGCACTGGAATTGTGGCGACACCACGGTCCCCAAGATGGCCACCCCGCCGTATATAGCCAAGTTTGTCGCCAAGAGACATGGACAGTGTAGTCAAAAACACCCCTAGAACACACATTCCAATCATAATATCATACAATATCATGCACCACAGCGATCTGCAGGGTCTCCTCCACACGCACAAACACAAAAAACCGCACACACAAACACCAGCGAACGCAGGCACGCGCGCATGCATACCATACCTACTCTCCCATGACTTAAGCTTAAAGAAGCATTGGGAACAGATGTGACGCAAACGCCGTTTTGGGGCCCTTGCCGCCCGCACTTTTCCGCGGTTATAGAGCCCACGGCACCAAGACCGTCTTCTACACTATGCAGACACACTTTACAACCATTTTCCATGTGTGTGGCACTGGAATTGTGGCGACACCACGGTCCCCAAGATGGCCAACCCCGCCGGTTATAGCCAAGTTTGTCGCCAAGAGACATGGTACAGTGTAGTCAAAAACAACCCCTAGAACACACATCCAATCAAAATATCATACAATATCATGCACCACAGCGATCTGCAGGGTCTCCTCCACATGCACAAACACAAAAAAACCGCACACACAAACACCAGCGAACGCAGGCACGCGCGCATGCATACCATACCTACTCTCCCATGACTTAAGCTTAAAGAAGCATTGGGAACAGATGTGACGCAAACGCCGTTTTGGGGCCCTTGCCGCCCGCACTTTTCCGCGGTTATAGAGCCCACGGCACCAAGACCGTCTTCTACACTATGCAGACACACTTTACAACCATTTTCCATGTGTGTGGCACTGGAATTGTGGCGACACCACGGTCCCCAAGATGGCAACCCCGCCCGTATATAGCCAAGTTTGTCGCCAAGAACATGGTACAGTGTAGCCCAAAACCACCCCTAGAACACACATCCAATCATAATATCATACAATATCATGCACCACAGCGATCTGCAGGGTCTCCTCCACACGCACAAACACAAAAAACCGCACACACAAACTCCAGCGAACGCAGGCACGCGCGCATGCATTCCCACTCTCTAATGAATAAGCTTAAAGTAAGTTGTCACAAAATACGGCTATTGTTCAATATGCAGATGACATTGCCATGTGGATCAACACTTCTCTTAAAAAGAATACGAAAAGTAGAGTGATAAAATGTGTTCAAAAGATTTACCAGGTTGAACTGAATAATGTTAGTAATTATATGAAAGAGAATGGATTGGAGTTATCTGAGAAAAAACTTGTGTAGTTCTTTTTAAAATGGGAAAACCCCCCGAACACTACCGTCATTAACTCTTGATGGGGCCTCACTTCAATACAAACAAGACGCCAAATTCTTGGGAGTCCATTTAACTAGCAAGTTAAACTGGAAAATGCATATTGAAAACATGATTTTGAAAGCCAGGAAACGATTAAACTTCTTAAAGATTGTGAGTGCTCAGCCCTGGAGTCAGGATACTAAAACACTTATGCACCTTGCTGTTTCTTTAATTCGGTCTAAACTCATTTCTGGTCAAGAAATGTATCATGTGCTTTTTTTTCTTACATCCAATTCCCGTGTGTATGCAGCTTTGTAAATCTTGTCATCTGTTCCCACCGGCACGCAATGGCCTACTCTTCCGAAAAAGGGAACAGGATTTAACATGCGCACAAGATGTTCTGCGTGCGTTCGAACACTGGGCCTCGGTTTATAGTCTCATCCAAAGGACTTTTGGGGAGTTTGGAGTCAGCACTCCAGGAGAAAAATCCCCTCAAGCGGGAATCGAACCCGCGTCTTCAAACTGCGAGCCAATGTTCTGACCACTAGACTGTCCCGTCCCCTTGAGACGGTCTGAGAGAGCATTTGGCATAAGCCCTATTTATTATTTTATTTATTTTTATTATTTTATTTATTTATTTATTTATTTATTTATTTATTTTTTGTTTATTTGTTTATTTATTCATTTATATGAGGATTTATTTATTCTTTTATATCGAGGATAATGGAATAAGCACTCATGTGCTTTTTTCATCTAGTCCACGTATGTATGCAGTTTTGTAAATATTGTCTCTGTTCCCACCGGCACACAATGCATGGCCTACTCTTAGGAAAAGCGGAACAGGATCTAACGTGTGCGAGTTATCTTGTCATAAATCTTGTCATCTGTTCCCACCTTAGAAGCTGTATGGCGGGTTGGGGGACTTGAGTGTCCTTTCTGCCTTCATTCCACGGTTCTGGCTGAGCGATCTGTCTGATGAACGCCAAAGAAAAGAAACTTGGTGCACATTGCGCACTTACCTTTTCTGGAGTTTCCTCCCTTACACTGTAAACCTGCGTCAGAAAGAGAAGCTTGTGGCAGTGAACAAAAAGAATGAATAAATAAATGCATAGAATAAATGAAAATTAAAAAAAGAAGCAGATAATTAATAAATAAATAAATAAATAAATAAATAATAAATATAAATAAATGAATAATGAATGAATAAATAAATAAATGGATCTACCCACCCCAGCGTTAGGAAGATCCTTTATGTCTCATCATTCTTTTCAAATAAAAAAAGAACACTTTTTCATGATTTTTTTTTTTTTTTACATCTTTACATTTTACACCACTTTATGTCAGGGCAGATTTCTCTGAGTGAAATTTGGGCTGCTCTTCCCGGAGAGAGCGCGTCGCCACAAGAGCAACGCCACCCTTTTTTTTTTTTTTTTACCCCTTTTCCTGTCTGCAACTGTATGTGTTTCCCTATCAGAGTGGCTTTTTTCTACAGAATTTTGTCAGGGACACCTCTCTTGTTAGTGTGGGTTCTTTAACGTGCGCTAATAATGATGTGAAATACACTGGACCTCGGTTTATCGTCTCATCCGAAAGACTACCACCCAGACCACCACTCATGGTCAGATGGATGGGGGAAAGTTTTGGGACCAAACGGGATTCGAACCACCGCACACTCCGATCCGGACTTTTCGCTCTCTAGACAGGCGCGTACCTCTAAACCGCTGATCCGCCCTCATTAGGATCATCAGGATAGGAGTCAGCAGGAAGAATGTCAATGGCAAGCCGCCCTAGGGCCACCAAGCCAGCGTGGCCCTGCACTGCTGTTTAGTCTGTACGGCGTGCATGTGACGAAACATG
>JASPKP010000455.1:7500-12500 GCA_030674155.1 Stramonita haemastoma | reverse complement strand
TCGGAAGAGTATGGACTAGAGCGCAAAGCCCCGAGCCGCCCTGGGGACTCAACTCCCCGGTTTTTCCTCAGGGATGGTGTCTACACACGACACCTGTGTGCATGCTGGTATTTTTAAAAGATAATTTTGTCATCTGCTCCTACCGGCACACGAATGACTTTGACATTCAGTTCAGTTGGACAAATAGTTAACTATGACATTGTATTCCTTATATTTTTTCTTCCTCGAAAGCTAATACGGCACTTGTTGTTGTTTGTTGTTTGGGCGAGGGTCCTTGCACTTTTTTTTTTTTTTTTTTTGGGGGGGGGGGGGGGGGGGGGGAATGGGGCTGAAAATAATTAAATGTACTATGACTTTGTATTCCTTAGGTTCTTCTTTGTCCAACGCATACGGCACCTGTTGTCTGTTGACTTGTTTGGGCGAGGGTCCTTTGCACTTTTTTTTTTTTTGGGGGGGGGGGGGCGGGGGGAGGTGAAAACAGTTACTATGACATTGTATTCCTTACATTCTTCCTCTGGAACTTTCATACGGCACCTGCTGTTGCTGTCTGTGTGCGGCGTTTATTTTTATTTATTTATTTATTTATTGTTCTTTTATATCGAGGATGATGGAATCAGCACGCTTGTGCTTTTTTACATCCAGTCCCGTGTGTATGAATTTTTGTAAATATCATCTGCTCCCACCCGCACACGATGGCCGACTCTTACGAAAAGCGGAACAGGATTTAACATGTGCGCAAGATGTTCTGCGTGCGTTCGCACATGGGGCCTCGGTTTAAAGTCTCATCCGAAGGACTTTTGGGGAGAGTGGAGTCAGCACAGATGTTAACTCCAGGAGAAAAATCTCCTCGACCGGACTCGACTCGAACCCGGGTCGTCAAATTGCCAGGCAATGTTCTGACCACTAGGCTATCCCGTCCCCGTTTGCACTGCATGCCTTAAGCGCCTGACGTGTTGGGCCAAGCGCATCCGACTTCTGCGTGAAACCTGATAATATGATGATAATGGTCATTGTTAAACCTTATAATAATGATGATAATGGTCATTGTTGAACCTTATAATAATGATGATAATGGTGATTGTTAGGATCCTTGTGTGCTTACTTCATGTATTTATTTGTTTATTCATCATTTAATTGTTGTTTTTTATTCTTTTATTTCCAGGATAAAGGAACAAGCTCTCATGTGGGGTTGTTTATTTTTTTACATCCAGTTCCCGGTGTATACAGCTTTGCAAATTTTGTCATCAGTTCTCACCGGCACACAATGGCCTACTCTTCCGAAAAGTGGAACGGGTTTCAACGTGTGGGGGCAAGGTCTTCTTGCGTTCTTCCCTTATGTCATGTTGTTTCTATTCCGTCTGATTGCTGTCAATGAATATTAACAGAACTTGACATGTAGATGGAATTTGTATATATCGTAGGCTTTTAAAATTGTTTTTATTATTTTTTTTTTAATGCGACAGGCGCAGGCAGGAGAACTGGCATACGGTGGACCTTCACGAAGCAGCTGGAAGACCTGGACTTTGCAGATGACATCAGCCTTCTCTCCCACAGGCACCAAGACGCACAAGAGAAGCTATGTCATGTTACGGAAGAAGCCGAAAAGATAGGTCTCCAAATCAACATCGGGAAGACGGAGGTCATGAGGGTGAGCAACAAGAAACAAGACCCAGTGCGACTACACCAAGAAAACATCAAGGAAGTCGACAGTTTACCTACCTGGGCAGTATCGTCAGTAAAGATGGGGGTCAGACAAAGACATCAAGTGCCGAATAAATAAAGCCAGTCACGCCTTCAACACCCTTCGCCCAATCTGGAGATCAACAGCCCACTCACTCCACAACAAGATCCGGATATTCAACACCAACGTCAAGTCGGTCCTACACGGCTTAGAAACCTGGCGGGTAACAAAGACCAACACCCACAAACTCCAGACATTCACCAACAGATGTCTCAGGAACATCCTCGGTATCAGGTGGCCAGATGTAGTCTCAAACGAACAACTGTGGGACAGGACCAGACACATTCCAATGGAGTCTGAGATCAAGAAAAGGTAATGGGGATATGCTCGAAAGCCTGCTTCAAATGTTCCCAGGCAGTCCCTTGACTGGAACCCACAAGGGAAGTGGAAAGTAGGTCGACCAAAACAGACCTGGCGCAGAAGCATCGAAGCAGAGACGAGGCAGCCGGAATGACGTGGGCCGAGCTGAAGAGGATCTCCCAGAGCTAGTCTGCTGGAGGACCATAGGCAAAAGTCAGGTAAGTCATTTTATATTGTTGTTGCTGTTCTTGAAACTCTTAATCATTTCCCTGACGGCTGTGTAATTCTTGAAATGTGTGTGTGTGTGTGTGTGTGTGTGTGTGTGTGTGTGTGTGTGTGTGTGTGTTGTGTGATTGTGTGTGTGTTTGTGTGTGTGTGTGTATGTTGTGTGTGTGTGTGTGTGTGTGTGTGTGTGTGTGTGTGTGTGTGTGTGTGTGTGTGTGTGTGTGTGTGTGTGTGTGTGTGTGGTTGCACACAGTCATGAGCATACCTATCTCTCTGCTTGTTCGTGTTTGATTTACTGGTTGTGATTCTTCTTACTTTTATTTTATAATTTATGTGCTAATGGTTTGACTGGAATTTTCTCTTTTTTCATTATACTCCAGTCTGGGACTGTCTCTTGGAATTTGTTCTTTTTTTGATTATATTTCTCCAGGAGGGGGGGAGGGTCTTTCAGTAAAAATACCATCCCGAGCTGAAGAAAATTCTGTAGAAGAAATGTCCACTTTTCTATCTCTCTCTTTGTTTCTGTCTTTCTCATAGCCTAACTGTCATCTCTTGCTTTTTTATTTTTGGCCTTCTCAGTCCACTCTCCTGCCTTTTTCAACAAAAGATTACGTTTTCATTCTAATGCATTTTGCCTGTGTTTTTGGCTGGCGACCAGGTAGCGATATTTGTTTGGGATGGGCACACTCAACAGGATGGCTATTCTACAGTGGTATTTTCCCTCGTGCTACTTTTAATTTTACTTGAGGAGAAGCGAATGAGGAGGAAGAACCGCGTCGCCCCTACATCAACCCCAGAATCAACTTTCCCCTGCAGCCGCTGCTGCCGGGTTTGTTTGTCACGCATTGGACTGAACAGTCACCAGCGAGCCTGCACCAGACGTGGACAGTGCCCTTAATCTTTGTTCGCGAAGCCAAGCCATGATGATGATGACTTTTAATGAATGTATTTATAGTTTTGAACTTTGAAATGTATTTCTTTTTATTTTTTATGTGGTGACCTGGGGATGATAGATTTATGCCGAATGGCTGGCATCCTCAGCACAGTCTGGTTCGTTATAGGTTAGCCTTAAGGAATGAACTGATATAGGTATTGTGTCATTTAATCTGGGGTTGTTTTGGTTTTTTTTTTTTTAACCAGATGGACAGGGTTAGATATTTGAAAATTTATATCAGGAGCTGTCGTTTTGAACTCTGTCTCTGTGTCTCTCTGTCTCAGTGTCTCTCAGTTTCTGTCTGTCTGTCTGTGTGTCTGACAGTGGAGTGACTTGTTGAACCCTTTCTCTGCGCATGCCATCCACCCCACCCCACCCCACAGCCCTCCCCCCTCTCTCTCCCCCCCCTCTCCCCCCCTTGTCTTTTGTCCTGTCTTCAGCACAGTGCCTGTAAGTTTTCACTGTAATAGAGCTGTCAACTCTTCCCGACCGTCACTCTCTCTCCCTCCCTCTCTCTACACTTACTCCCTTCCTCTCTCTCCCCCCCCCCCCCCCCCCCTTGTCTCAGGGTTCGCGATAACCGGTAATTGTCGGTATTTTACCGATTGTAAACAGGGAATACCGAAAATTTTCGAAGCAGCCGGTACCGCGTACCGGTTCTGTTTGCCTGTGACCGATTAGATTTCCGTCTAAAAAAAAAAAGTCTGAAGTGACGTTTTCTGACAGTCTGTCATGGGCCTGTACTGTGCTTACCGCACCTACCCCTTCCCACCCCTTCCGACGAACATCTTTAGCGCCAGCCTCATTATTAGCCTAGCACGCAGAACAGCAAGCTTTACTGTGAAAGAATAGAGCTTCGCGCTCTTCTCGGCATGACAGCGACTTCCATTCACATTGAGTAAATGGGGCCTAGATTTATTTATTCTGTATTCTTTTAATCTTTTTTATCGAGGATAATGGAATAAGCACTCCTGTGCTTTTTCACATCCAGTCCCCGTGTGTATGCAGTTTTGTAAATGTAATCGTTCCCACCGGCACACGACGTGCTCTTAGGAAAAGCGAGGGTCTATGACTATGAATTTGCCCGTTGCTTTCAGAGAGAAGAGTCGAAAACCAAATCTAAATTGAACAAAGATCTAGATGAGCGCTAAGCATAGAAACAAGAAAGAAGAATATAAGTCACACGAATGATGCCATGCAAAACAACAGACTGACACGGACAGTGGCACAGGCGCTAGAAAAAAATCCCATTTCCTTCGTGGCTTCATGCCCAAGAAGCGAGTGGCAGCAAGCAGCACGGCAGTCAAAGTCTGAGAGATTCGCGTTCAATTTTGATTTAGTTTTGCTGCCCAACAATCCCCCCCTCCCCACCCCCTCACTGAATAGTTTCGTTTTGTTCACAGTACGTACCGGATTTTATTTTCTGGGGACCGATTTGGGGGGAGTTGGTCAAGATGTCTCTGAAATGGCAACTCGCAGTACCGGTTTTAAAAAATCCTAGCGCGAACCCTGTTGTCTTTTGTCTTGTCTTCAGCACAGTGCCTGTAACTTAATAAGAGCTGCAAACTCTTCCAGCAGTCTCTCTCTCTGTCTCTCTGTCTCTCTGTCTCTCTGTCTCTCTGTCTCTCTCTCTCTCTCTCTCTCTCTCTCTCTCTCTCTCACACACACACACACACACACACACACACACACACACAAAACACACACACACACACACCACACACACACACACACGCACGCACGCACGCACGCACGCACGCAAGCAGGCGCGCCCGCATGCGCGCAAGTAAACAAAAAAGG